>JAVJIF010016694.1:0-61041 GCA_038442645.1 Agave tequilana | reverse complement strand
TTCTGGAATTTTCCTGGATTAGGTTGAAAATCTTCAAAACCGGTGTCGACCAGTACCGCTGACCGATTCCCGGATTTTTAATTTACAAACTAATTGAAATTACTAAAAGTGTCTTTAGACATTATTTCTTAAAATCACATTTCCTATATAAATGCTTTTTCTGAGGATTTTATGAATTTATGAAAATTCCACCGGATTCGGTGTCGGCCAGTGTCGCTGGTTGATTCCAGGATTTTTAGTTTACTATCGGAGTTGAATTTCTGAATTCTGCTTTCACCTTACTTCTTAAAATCATATTTTCTTCCTTAATACATTTCCTGGGATTTTTCAGAATTTATCAGAAATCTGGCCAACTCGGTGTAGACCGATATTGACCATTGACTTTATGATTTTTATCTTGAAAATGGGATTGAATTTCTGAAAACCAATTTCACCAAAAATCATTTTATAATATTTATTATTTTTGAGAATTTTTGGGAAGCTTTCCCAGTTACTTTTTTTTTTGGACTTTTCCGGAGTTTTCGGTGTTTTCCCAGATACCGGGATTTTGTCCAGATATTCCATTTTTCTCTTTTTCCCAAATTCCCTCTCTCCTTCCTCAGACGCGAGATTCACCACCCTTGATTTCGCATTTAATGCGGAGATCCCCTCCATGCCGCATTTAATGCCTTTCAGATCAACTCCCATCAAGTCATCATGACTTTTGTCCTTTGCTAAACGCAGCTTTGCTTCTCCCTTGAAACGCCACTTCCACTTCTGCGTTTGGCCTATTTTGGCCTAAAAGCAAGCCTTCCAATTTGGGCTGCGTTTGAGTGGGAGACACTGGTCTCTTTTGGCATTCAAACTTGTCATCATTAAGTCCCTTATGTGTACTTTACCCCCTCCAAAATATCTCAACCACTCCCATCACTTGACCGGCCAAGAGAGAAGAGTGAGCCACCTAACCTCTCCACTTTTTACAAAAACCCTCCCTAAATCCTAATTACATCTCCTACCTATTTCACTCCAACTATAAAAGCTTTTCCTTCTTCTTTCCCCTTCATTTTTCCTCTTCATTCTCCACCAACAGAGCCTCCATCTTCTTCTTCCTCCTTCATCACCACCATAACCACAGCCACTGCAACTTCCTATCATCTTCTTCTTCTTTCTCCAACTCCATTAAACCTACCACAAACCCCAAAACTCCAACTTTTGACATTGAACTATGCTTGCACCTTCAACCTCTCTCCATTCCTTGTGAAGACCGGCCACTCCTTTTGGATTGGGGCCGTGCTCTTCTTCGTCGGCAAGACTCTTATTAGGGCCGCCCCTCCTTTTGGATTGGGGCCGTGTTCCTCTCCGTTGGCGCGACGCAAAGGGCCGGTACCCTCCTGTTGGATTGGGACCGAACATCCCTTCGTCGGGCACAACAAAGGAATCACCTTTCCTCCTCTCTGATTATTTCCTAACGCGGATCTCAACCCCGCGTTTGAGGTATCTTCGCAGCGCGACTCCCGCGTCTGTGATTCCCGCGTCTGGTACTTTCCGCGACGCGATCCCCGCGTCTGCTCTTTCCCGCGTCTGTTATTCCTGCGACGCGACTCCCGCGTCTGCGACCCTCGCGTCTCACTGTCAAACCCGCGTCTCCCTGTATCTCCTCTCTCCTCTTCACTTTCTTCCTCTAAATATTTATATATTATTATATTATGGCGCGTGCACAAGTTCCATGGATTCCAGATTTTTGGCTTTCCGGTGATTTAGGCGAGTGTCCTCGCTCTCGCCTCCATTTGGGATTCCCCGCTTTGTCGGGTCGATATGTATTTTACTTTATGTTTCCATGTACTTTGTATTGGGCTGAGTCCCTGTATTGTGTATGGCCGAGTGCCTATATCTGGACATGTATTGCTCTGTGACGAATGCTTGTACTAGGGTAGTTTCCTTCTGGTACATATACCATGCCTGTGATGTATTGTACTACCTATACCATACTTGGCTTCCGAACCCTTCAACCTCCGGTCACTCACTATCTCGAAAGAGAGGTGATTGGGACCGGCAGGTCTCTCAGTTCAGCCTCCGGTCCCTCACTGTCTCGGAAGAGGCGTGATTGGGATCGTCAGGTTTCCTAGCTCCGCCTGGTGAGTATGCTTAGCGCTCAGTGCTTTATTCACTAAATTCGTCTAGGCGAGTTGCTGCCGGATTCTCCACTCGTATCTTAATCCGAGTGCCCGGTAACCTCGTAGAGCGCATTAGTGTCTAAACTCTGTTCGCTGCCTGTGCTTCCAGCTTGTTCAGCTCCGCCTGGTTATCATGATCAGCGTTCAGCGCTTTACCACTAGATTCGTCTAGGCGAGTTGCTGCCGGATTTACCGCTCGTACTTCAGTCGAGTCGTCCCGGTAACCTCGCCAGATGCTCCAGTGTTAAATACTGTTTGCTGTCTGTACTTCCAGCTTGCTCAGCTCCGCTTGTTTGTGCTCAGCTACTATTCTACCCCATGCCATTACTTCATGCCTGACACCTGTCTATACTACTTGTCGTTTTCATATTACTTTTAACACATGTATATCACCTGACAACTGATGTATTATCATCTAACACCTGACATGCTACTACTTGGCAAGACCCTTGTTATGACATGACTTGCCACCGGATTATTATCAATCTCTTGACATGACTGGTTACCTGTCTAATATCACCATCTTGTCATGCTATCCCTTGACACTCAGCATGATATACTTGACCTGTGATTATCACATTTACGGGAACCCTGCCTTGTTATCCTGTACTATGTACAGTGACCTGATATCCTGTATCATGATCAGTGACCTGTTATCCTGTATTATATACAGTGACCTGAACTCCTGAATTCCTGATCATGTCCTGCTCTTGTTATTCCCGTAAATTGATAATTAACCTAATAAATCATAAAAGAAACCACTTGCATTGGGTCGGGGGAAACTTGCGGATATCAATATGTGTTCGTGTTTACAGTGGTATTAGGCATGTTGTGCAACTAAAACTTCCGGTCTGACCTGTGGGCCTCCAGGCGACCGAGGGGAGTGCTGGCTCCCTCCTCCTGAATCATGATAAGGCATACATAAGTCCCTCCTGTTAGCCTTGCGGCAGGTTCCGTCACCAAGCAACGGAACAATCCTGGGCCGTGGTCCCGGGTATGTACGGGACCCACTGTAAACATAGTTCGTTGATACCCCCGCTGGTTTCCAATAACAACCTTGCTTTACTCGGATATAGATCTATGTGTGCTGGGACGCTAGTTCACATAGCTAGATATCAGGGTAAGACGAGTAATAATAAAGTGTCGTAATAATCGGCTCTTTAAGTTGTAAGTAGAGGTATGTGGAATGGGACGCATACTGAAGCCTGCAGCTTAAACGGCTATGAATCTGTGATATGCCTCATCATATTTGCTTGTACTGGTTTTACATCGGATTTCCGGTTTTATGGTTATTATTACATTAACTGCTCATGCCCTGCTTTACTCCTTGTATCCACTTGCCTCCTGTTCATTATCTTATCATGCCCAGAGTACAATTGGATTGTATGTGCTTGGATTATGGTGACATAAGATAAAGGTATATAGATGAGGGTTTCCTTGTTTGGATTATTCCTTCGACGTACTAGTCTTATGGAGCCGTGATCTGAAACCATACAATCAAATTTGCTCGTCCTCGGCTATACTTGGTCTTATCGCTTTACATGTGCTTACCCTTGCTCGCCACTTGGCTTTTGCTTCACCACTCGCCTGGGGAGTTTCATCTGACTCCCCTGGATTCTCATGTCCAGGTCAAGGAGCTTGGAGCGTGTGGATTCTCCCCGTTGTTGATCAGAGTGGCGCAGCTGAAGCGTGGATCCCCAGCAGACCGCCCAGAGCTCCATCCTTCCAGGCCCCCCCTGTGTGCCTCTCGAGTTTTTCCTTTAGTAAACTCGTGAGTGCTCTTTTGTACTATTCATCCATGTACATCTGCTTGTAATCTCGCAATTGCGCATATCAGTGATGTAATATTCATGTAATATTGGATCACCTCTGGTGATAACTTTGTAATTGTACTCATATGTTGAATGTATAATGCACCACTTGCTTCCGTACTCTGATTCTTGCCTGTACTGATGCTTAGCGTATATACGTGAAGGTACTTCTGACTTGCGTATATACGTTGCAGTAATGTCTCCGTATCCGCCGGATCGGGGCGTTACAGCCCAACGACGTAGAGGGTTGTGGTATCTTGATAGTGGTTGCTCAAGGCACATGACTTGGGACATCAACAACTTTGTAACCCTATCAAGATACCATGAAGGTGGCACCGTCACCTTCGGATATGACGCCAAGGGTAAAATCATCGGTATCGGTAATGTCAAGCTTGGTACATCTCCTTTAATAGAAAATGTAGTTTTAGTTGATGGCCTCAAGCATAATCTCTTGAGTGTTAGTCAACTTTATGACAAAGGTTTTGATGTTATTTTTGATAATGTAGTTTGTAAGTTATTGATAGAATATCTAATACTTGTGTATTTTTCGATTTTCGTGAAAATAATGTTTATATGATTGATATGTCTAATATGTCTTGTAATATTACTTGTTTAAAAGCCCTCGATGATGACTCTTGGTTGTGGCATAGAAGATTAGGCCACATTTCTTTTGACCATATATCTAGGTTAAACACAAAGGAAATGGTGAAAGGTATTCCTTGCTTGAATTTTGAAAAGGACCGGGTTTGTGATGCATGTCAATTTGGAAACAAACCAAGTCCTCTTTCAAGTCAATCAAGGATATCATGACATCAAGTCCCTTGAAGTTGATCCATATGGATTTATTTGGTCCTACTCAAACCAAAAGTCTAAGTGGGAATCGTTTTGCATTTGTTTTGGTTGATGACTTTTCACGTTTTACTTGGGTTTTCTTTTTGGAACACAAAAATCAAACCTTTTCACATTTTCAAGCCTTTAAGAAAAGAGTTGAAAAGGAAAAAAATTCTTCAATTTTAAGAATAAGAAGTGACAGAGGAGGTGAGTTCATTAACCTACCCTTTACCAGTTTTTGTGAAGAACATGGAATTAAGCATGAACTTTCTTGTCCTAGAACTCCACAACAAAATGGAGTAGTTGAACGAAAAATTTGAACTTTACAAGAGATGGTTAGGACAATGCTAAGTGAATATGGTCTACCACATTATTTGTGGGCCGAGGCCGTTAATACATCATGCTATATATCAAATCGTGTTTTCTTGTGTAAAAATACTTCAAAAACTTCTTTTGAAATGTACTTTTCTAGAAAACCAAATGTTTCATATTTCAAGGTTTTTGGATGCAAATGTTTTGTTTTAAATACGAAAGATAATTTAGGAAAATTTGATGCTAGATCTTATGAGGCTATTTTTATTGGTTATTCTAACACTAGCAAGGCTTATAGAATCTTCAATAGATCATCTTTGACTATTGAGGAATCTATACATGTTAAGTTTGAAGAATCTAACTTGTTTGTTAAGAATATTGTAGAAATAGATGCATGGATGAAGGCTTGGAGAAAGTGACCTTGGAGGATACACCTACTATGGGAGACAAGCAAAGGATGATGAAGGAAGTGAAGCTAAAGTAGAAGAGGCTCAAGGAAATGAAAATCAAACAAATGAAGTGGAGCCTACTCAACAACTTCCAAAGGATTGGAGATACAATCCTCATCATCCCAAGGACCTCGTCATAGGCGAAGTATCTAAAGGGGTAACCACTCGCTCTAAACTTCATGATTTTTGTGGACATTATGCATTTATTTCTCATGTTGAACCCAAGAACGTCCTCGAAGCCGAGGCCGATTCATATTGGTTGCTAGCCATGCAAGAGGAACTCAATCAATTTGAGCGCAACCAAGTTTGGCACCTGTTCCTAGGCCCACGATAGACCAACAATTGGTACTAAGTGGATCTTTAAGAACAAGTTGGATGAATCGGGTAACGTTGTTAGGAATAAAGCTAGGTTAGTTGCCCAAGTTACACTCAAATCGAAGGAATCGATT
Organism: Agave tequilana; assembly: GCA_038442645.1. NCBI lineage: Eukaryota > Viridiplantae > Streptophyta > Magnoliopsida > Asparagales > Asparagaceae > Agave > Agave tequilana. The sequence goes on along the minus strand of JAVJIF010016694.1, from coordinate 55,036 downwards.
TTGAAGAAACCTTTGCACCCGTAGCACGGCTTGAAGCCATACGGATGACACTAGCATTTGTCTCATATAAAGATTTTAAATTATTTCAAATGGATGTTAAAAGTACTTTTCTAAATGGTTTTATTGAAGAGGAGGTGTATGTTGAACAACCCCCCGGGTTTGTTGATCCTACACATCCGGATTTTGTGTTCAAATTGGATAAAGCCCTTTATGGTTTAAAACAAGCCCCTAGGGCTTGGTATGAAAGACTTTCTTCATTTTTAATTTCAAATGGTTTTAAGAAAGGTAAAATTGACACAACTTTGTTTACAAAACATGTAGAAAAAGATATTCTTATTGAATCCCTTTGCCAAGTTTTTGAATCATGCATGAAGGATGAATTCGAAATGTCTATGATGGGTGAGCTCAACTATTTCCTTGGACTCCAAATCAAGTAAAAGAAGGATGGGATCTTCATAAATCAAGCCAAGTACACAAAGGAACTAATCAAGAGGTTCGGGCTTGAAGGAGCTAAAGTGAGTAAAACTCCCATGGCAACAACTATAAAGCTTGATAAGGATGAACAAGGTAAAAGTGTAGACATTAAACTTTATCGTAGCATGATTGGTAGTTTATTGTATTTGATGGCTAGTAGGCCGGATATTATGTTTTTGTGTTGTCTTTGTGCTCGTTTTCAATCATGTCCTAAGGAGTCTCATTTAGTAGCGGTAAAACACATTATTAAATACCTTAAGGGCACAATTGAAATGGGTTTGTGGTATCCGAAAACCGGACTATTTGAAATGAAGAGTTTTTCGGATGCCGACTATACGGGTTGTAGGGTAGATAGGAAGAGCACAAGTGGAACATGTCAATTCTTTGTAATTGTCTTGTATCTTGGTCTTCAAAAAGCAAAATTCGGTAGCCCTTTCAACCGTCGAGGCGGAGTATGTTGCAGCCGGAGCTTGTTGTGCACAAGTTCTTTGGATGAAACATACTCTCCTTGACTATGATTTGCATTTTGATCATATTAAAATATTTTGTGATAATACTAGTACAATTCATATGACAAAGAATGCAAATCAACATAGTAAAACTAAGCACATAGACAATAGATATCACTTTCTTAGAGATCATTATGAGAAAGGTGTATTGATATTGATTATGTTTCTACCGATTTTCAACTTGCCGATATTTTTACTAAACCATTAGATTATGCTAGATTCTCTTTTATTTGTGGTGAGTTGAATGTTTGCATTATGGATTCTTAAAGAAAAATTTCTTTTGTTTTGTTTGTTTTGTTTAACCCTTTTTGATGTATGACAAAAAGGGGGAGAAAAAGAATAAGTTTGTTGTTTATTGTTTATTTAAGTTTTTGACAAAACTATTGTGTTTTCAATGCTGTATGTATCTTACTTCTCATTATCATTCTTTATACATAGCATTATTTGAGGGGGAGCTTTCTAAAGCTCTTCTTCCATTTTTGTTTAAATAACTTATATGTTTTGTCATCATCAAAAAGGGGGAGATTGTTGGCTCAAGGTTACAATCACCCGTTTTTAGTGTGTTTTGATGATTACAAAACATATTAGTTATTTTACTAATAATGTTTGTTGTTTGAGTGTGTTTCAGGGTTCTAATAAAACTAGAAGTTTTTTCCTTAAAAGAAGGTGTTTTGACTCAAGTTCGCCTCAATTCGGGCTCAAGTATCAAGCTTGCAAGATCATATGGAGAGGCCCTCTTGAAGAACTTGTAGTCCTTTAGAACCAATGTAAGAAATAGCTTGTTAAAGTTTGAGTTTTGGAAAGTGGCTCTAGGATACACACACACATTTATGTATACAAGTTTTCATAGTTAAAGTTTTTGTTTCTAAGTTTTTCATGACTTGACAAATATACATGACTCCAAGTTTTACAAAGACATATATCATATTTAAATCATGTATACTCTTTCCATCATGATACTTAGCTATCTTTACTTCAAAATATTTTTACAACAAAAATTTCCAAGTTCTGTCTTGCTGCTGTTTTTCTGTTTCAGGCAAAATCGGCCGACCGGCCCGGTCGACCGGCGCTTGTGTCAGGACGTGCACGCTTGTGCATGTCTGTCGGCCGACCGCCGGGTCGACCGACTGTAAGCAGTTTTGCTCTCGGATTTTCTGGGTCGACCGCCCGGTCGACCGCCTTCAGAAAACTGTGTTTCTGTTTTGAGGACGGTCGACCCGAGCGGTCGACCCGAGCCCAACGGCTACTGCCAGCAGGGCGGACGGCCGACCGGACCGGTCGACCGCCAGGCCTGCAGAGCCCCAACGGCTCTTTCCTCTTTGGTGCAATTCTGAAGTCTGTTTTTAGGACTGTTTTTTTTGGCAGACTTTTTCTGGGTTTTATAGAAATTTTTCAGAGCAAATAAGATTAAAATAAATAAGTTTTAATCCCTTCTTCTCCCTATAAATAGAGGAGAATGGTCTCTTGAAAAATTACCAAGAAAAATCCCTAAGTTTTCATAGTTTTCAAAAGAGAAGAAAAGTTTTTAAGCTCTACATTTTCCATTCTTTCTTGAGCTTATTTTTCAGTTGTGTTGTCTAGCTAAAATCATTCTACAACTGAGTTTTTCTCACTACACTTCATAGAGCCAAAATTTCCTACTCAATCTATAAGGAAGTTGTAAAAGAGTGAGAGTTTGTAAGAAGTTTAGTGATCTTGTTGTGATCACTTTGGTTACTTGTGTTCATCTTGTTCTTGTGGAGACACCTCTTCGGTAGAGGTTATTGTAAGTGGTGGAGCTCGGTGCTCGGGTCTTTGGTAGACCGTTGTAAGCGTCCTCGGTGGATAGTGGAAACCCTTCACGGAGGTGAAGGCGGGGAGTAGAGCGGTGGCTCGAACCTCAAAACAAACATCTTGTGTTTGCGATTGCTTTGTGTCCATTTTGCTTTAAATTTCTCTTGTACTCTATTGCTTTCAAATTACTTGCTTGAGATCTTATTTTCATTCCTTGTGATATATTGTGTGCATTTCATCATTGCATATTATTCATTCTTTGTTCGATCAATTCTCATACAACAAGGTTGCATTGCGCACCTCTAACCATTCAAGGGGAATCAGGAAGAAGGAGTTCAGAACCCTTCACGGGGTATTCGGCTCTTAGTCTTGTTTTGAGAGATCGTTGCATCATTCATCTATCTTAGTTTTAAAAAGACTGTTAGATTAGCAATTACACCTATTCACCCCCCCTCTAGGTGTTTTTCAGACTTCCTATTGTCGATACATCAAGCATAATCTGAATCTGTGTATCCAATCAGCTGCAACTAATCAGATTTCATGTAGTCTTCTATAGATATCACATTACCTTCTCGGCAGTATCCAGTGATCAATCCCATGATTGATCAAGTATCTGCCAAGTTTCTCAACGTATATGCTATGTCTGGACGGGTACAAACTTGAGCGGATATCAGACTTCCAACCGCCAATGCATATGAAATGTCTTTCATTTGCTCTTTTTGTAGGCCGTTCTTGAGACATTGGAGTAGAATTAACTTATCTCCCCTAGAGCAATTATTCATGCCACATCTATCTAGCACCTTATCGATATAGGCCTTTTGTGCTAAACCTAATATTCCGCATGTCCTGTCACATTGAATCTGGATGCCTATCACAAAAGAAGCTTCTCCAAGATCTTTCATCTCAAAGTTCTTTGAGAGAAAACTATTGATCTCAAGTAAAAGAATCATATCGTTAATTGCTAGTAGAATGTCATACACATATAGAATAAGAAATATAAATCTACTCTCTTTAAATTTATGGTAAATGCATTGATCATCTACAATCTCCTTAAAACCAAAATCGAATATTATATGATCAAATTTCAAACATAATTGACGGGATGCTTGATTTAGAACATAAATGGATTTCTTTATTTGCAAACCAAATATTATGAAACTTTTACTTTAAAATTTTCTGATTGCACTATACAAATTTCTTCCTCAATGCTACCATTAAGAAAGGCAATCTTAACATCCATTTGGTATAAATTCAGGTCAAAGTGAGCCACTAGTGCCATAATAATCCTAAAAGAATGCTTCATGAAAACTAAGGAGAAAGTCTCCTTATAGTCAATGCCCTCTCTTTAAGTGAATCCCTTTGTGACAAGATGTGCCTTATACCTTTCGACATTACCTTTCGAATCCCGCTTGGTTTTGAATACTCATTTATGTTTTCCATTATATTTGCAAAGGGGAAAACTTACAATAAAAAGAGTTGAGGAGCTAAATTACAAGTATTCTTAAAAAGATTACAAGTAGATCTCCTCAGAGATTCTGGAGAAGTGTGCCGATAGGAGTCTGGTCAGCGCGCGATCACTTTGTCCCTTTGACGATGCGAGCGATGAGATTCCCTTCTCGCCTGGTTCGGGGAATCAGCGAATAGAAGGTTGGTAGAACCCTCTTGCTGCTTCTCAAAATTGCCTTCAATTAGGAATTCCTTCTCGCCTGGTTCCGGAGATTCCTTGAGAAGAAGGACGATGTTAGGGTATCAACACCCTGGATAGAGAAAGCAATTCTCTAAAAGATCTCTGAATTCGAGAGCGCACGGTGCGTCGAGAAGAAGCCTCTGCTTGTGGAGTCCTTTCTCGAGCGTATCGTCTCAGAAAAGCTCTTCCAAGAGAAGTCCTCTCTCCTTGTGCCCCTGGCGGGCTATTTATAGGGAGAGCAAGGGTATAACCGTGCCTTGAAAATATGGAAACAGATTGAATCAAATCTGTTTGAATCTGGAACGTAGCCTTGCTGCGAGGCTAGGATCAGCTTCTGCAAAGCTAGAATTGGCAGGTCGGTTGATCTTCTTGATCCTTTTCATATCGTTGGAGGATTTCTCCTGATCTTCTTACTCGTTTTAGGAGAGTCAAGAGATTGTGGCAATCAACTGCTAAATTTGATCTCTGATTTGATCTTAATTGGATTTGATCTGATTGGATCCGATCTCATCCGGAGATTTGATTGGTCAAAGGTTAACCATAGCAGACCAACATCGGTGCTGCCCACATTGAGCTCGTAGCGGAGCTAGAGGCAACTTCTGGTGAAGTCCGAAAGAAACCCTTTGGCGGAGCTGGAAGTCCTCTGTGGCGAAGTTGCAAGTTAGCTTCCTGGCGAGGCTTTGAGTGGCTTCAAGGCGAAGTTGGATGATTTTAGCCTCTCAAGCGAGGCTATCCCTTTGGGCTCATGCGATGCTAAGTGCTAGCACCTTAGACCTGCTGAGGTCTGTTTAGAAACAATCCGGGTTCACTGTTTGCTTGCTGATCAGTGGAGTCCAAGTTGCTTCCTTGTCCCTCGGAGATGGGTGAAAACTGGTCTTCAGCTCATCTGTCACTTGTCTTTTGTAAATGTCAACAAGTTTAGACATTGTTCGGACCAATAAGAATCTCGTCTTTTTTAAGTGTCAACAAGACCCCTTCAAAGTTTTCGAAAGTCTGCAATAGCTCAGACTTCGAAACACTTTGAACTGCTTTGATCGGTGGTGTGTAGAGAATGAACGTTGCCATGATGGTTGAGTTCAGCTTCGCTTTAAATCCTGCTTTGGGATGTAGATTCGCCGAAGAATTGCACAGAGGTTCGTGACTCTGAGTAGCTTCGCGTGCGGGTAGCTTCGCATCTGGGCTTCTGGAGATACGTTCGCCCTAGAGCGTTTGTCGCTTTCCCGAGGCCAACTGCCGTGGGCCAGTTACGAGGAGGATTCTCCTTTCTTCGTGCTGATCGAGAGAGATATTCTTCGATTTGTACATTTCCGAGGGAGGATATTCCCTTTCTTCAAGGCGCAATAAGTGCCTTTATGAGGGAGACGTTTCTTCCTTTGCACGGTTCCAAGGGAAACCGTCCCTTTTCTCAAGGCGCAGTAAATGCCTTAAATGCGCTCGTGCTTCCACGCTTGAGGCGGCAGCGCACAAGCCATGGGGCCTATAAATAGGACACTTGAGATCCTCTGAAGAGAAGTGATCTGCTCTTCTCCTCTTCTCTTAGTTGAGAGAGATACTTAGATCTCTGAATTAGTGGGAATGCCCACTCTGGTCATTACCCGGCCAAGGACCGGTAAGTCTTGATCATTCAACGACTTCACCGATTTTAGGGAATTCATCTCCCTTAATTCAGCTTTAACAGCTGCTTCAGGGATTAGTTTCCCTTACTCTTCATCTTGCAATTGACCGGTCTGCAGAGAAGGATTTTGACATAGCTTCCCCAACGAAGCTATCATTCTGACTTGATCACAGAAAGATCATTGTATGTTAAGTCCGCTACATAGGCAGAACTTGGGACCTGGTATCTTCAAGGTTGAGCCAGTCTTGCCATATAGGTGAGGCTAACACTGTGTCCCATATGATCAGTCTGGCTTAGCCATATAGGCGAGGCTAGGACTTGGCGTTTGCTGAGCTAGCCCATCACTGCTGTGCGAGCGAGGCTTATCCTCTGCTTTAACTGAAATCGGATTGCTTTGCCCCAAAGAATTCGGCTTCAGCGCTTTTGCAGTGTCTTCTGTGTTTAACTGCTAACTTGCTCCAAGTTTGCATTGCAGTGAGCTATGTTCGCCGATCTTGTGTCTTGATGAAAGAGACCGAAAAGTTGCCTTATGCTTCCCGGTTGAAGCTTTACTTTTAGCAGGAGGAACAACTTGGGGCAGCTGATGTGTGTCCCAGAGGCTGTTGGCAGCCTCTTATCCGAGATGATTCGTTCTGAGGCGAGGCTGGTGGCCGCTTATCTGAGATGATCCACTTCGGGAAAGCGGCGTCACACCTGTGAGATCACTGACATCACTGCCAATTCCCATTATAGGTGATCTATCATGTTGGCGGCGATAAGTTCATTGCCAATTTTCATCAAAGATGATCCAGCTTCCTGGTGGCAAAATCTGCCATTATGTGGAAAATTATGGCCCTGTCCTCGTGGCACAACTGGTTACGGCCTTGTGCAGGAGGAAGGCCTTTCGTGTCCAGTTGGTCTGGCTTGAAAGCGGATAAAACCACTTGTATGCCTTTTGCGCAAATGATCTTGCTGAGCAACTGAATCTATTGTACGAAACACAACCTTGATGTAGCATCAATGTACCTTTCCTTTTAAATCAATGAAAGTTCATTTTCTGCTCATTTGATTTTTTGCCTGCCTTCATTGAGAATTTGGCTATAACGGGGCTGAACTTCGTGCGGAGTTAAGAACAAGGTCCTTTTTGAATGAGCTTCGCGCGAAACTGGCATGTCGGCGAACTGTGCCTTTAGCGGGCTAAGGCAACCCTTTTGGCGAAGTTCTTGATGAACTTGTGCGAAGTCCGCACTTTGACTTGTGGCGAAGTTAGCCCTTAGTGGCTAAAGCACGCTTCTCGGGAAGGCGCTTTAGGCGGCGTTTCGAATTAATTTGAAACGACAGCCTGTACTATTTACAAGGCATCGTTTCAGGCACTGATTGGCCTATAAAAGCCCGATCGGGCTGAGAAAGAGCAGATCTCTTTACTTGAAATTTTTAGAGACCTTTGACTCTTCTTCTTCCTCTTTCCTCTCCATTTAGAAAGTTTGAAAGCTTCCGTAGCTCTTCAATGGCGCCCAAGAGACGAGCGGGAAAAGAAGTGGCAACTTCTGCAACGGAGGGTCCTTCTCCTCCTCCGGTCATTGAACGACCAATTGCTGGTAAGGGACTTTCCCTTCTAATCAGAGACTGCGGTCTCTCTTTTAAAGCCGATATTTGGCTATCAGAACGATCGAACATGATCTGTTTTTATTAGGGAATCCGTCCCTGAATTTCCCTTATTTTCTTGGACGGGGAACTAAGAACTGAACAGTTCTTGTCTAAGCTTCTGTACGAAGCTATTGCTTGGGCTGTCTTCGTCCTGTTGAGGAACAGGATACAGGTCTGTCCCTTCGATCATGGCCGTCAAGAATGATTTTTGACCATAATGCCCTTTTGATGACGTCAGCCCTTAGGGCTATACCACTTTCTGCTTAAGCGAAATTAATACTTGGGCATTTTCTGCAAGATGCAGACTTGTCCGCGAGATTAAGCTTTGTTGAAGCTAACGCCTTGCTGGCTTTACTCACTGGGCGAGACTATGCCTTGGTGAAATTTATGTCTTCATATTCGCTTGGTTGGTGAACTAATCATAGTTCGTTTTGTTCTTGCAGTGCACTACATTCCCGGTCCCTTGAACAATCTGTTTGGGATGACCAGCGGATTTGATGGCAATATCAGCTTGCAATTTCAAGGGCAAGCTTCTCTGTTTAGTGAGCAGAGCTCTCTTGTTCGAGACACACTTATTCACGGTGGTGACCAGCACACCACGAGGAGTATTCTGACTACGGCTCCTCTTGAAGATGTTGACCGTCAGACTTATAGGAAGCCTGACTTCATGTTTGGGGATGCCGCGCCAGATCCTGATCACCAACTATAGGCCGGAGAAGGGCAATGGATTTTCTAGTTGGGTGATGAGAAGTTTTACCTTCCATCCAACAGACGACATTTTTCTTTGTCTTCCTTCCAATGTGTGACGCAGGCTCGGAAGATGGCATGGGATGTGAGTCGAAATACCGACTCCGTCCACATAGGGAGATTGGCACTTCAGTCTCCTGGTTATGCAAGAGCGGGACCTCCTTGTTGCATAATGGGTTTACATCCTGGGAATGTGTCGCGAGAGATCCCAGTGGGAGAAAATCCCGCAGTGGCGCTGACCTTTGGCAACCAATTCTGCAAGGTCAATGGGAACTACCCGGCCACTGACTTCAGGACTCCAGGCTGGATTCACCCTCCGAAGACGTGGTGGGTGGATTTGACTACCTACATTCTTGCTCATTTCGAGGAGGATTTGGAGAGGCTGAACCTCTATGAGGCCGTCAGGGCGACCTGCCACGGCATTGAGATGAATGTGGCGTGCTTTTACGCCATCTTTGAATTATATTGCCCAGTTTCAGGGACTTTCTTTACCCCTGTCGGCGAGTTAGGCATGGCCTTGCATGAGATGTGGGAAATCTCTGCTTTGCCTTTTGGGTCTCTCCCTTATGAAGAATACTTTTCGTGCGAGGCGGAGTTGGCTCTTCTGGAGAAGCAGGATCCTGCCTTATTCGAGACTTATCGAGAGTTAATGTGCCACTTGCACATTTGTTCTGGCATCCATGGTGGCAGCAAGGGCACTTCCTGTAGCTTGAAGAGCTGGGGGAATTACTTGTTCCCGGATATGAGGAATGCTCCTGAAGCAGCACATTGCGGAGTTGCTGATGGGGATATCTTTGAACGGATGCAGATGCACCTTCAAAGAGATCTTGTCATAACTGAAGACGATGGTCCCTATGAGAAGGGTGATGTCCTTCGGAGCTTCCATCATCAGGCTCGTCAGCCTATGTCTCGGGAGGCACTGCTGGCCGGTTTCTTAACCGTCTGGCTGAAGAAATGCGTAGTGCCATCTTCTTCGGGTGACATCGTTCATCCGAATGTTTTGCTGCCCGCCGTTCGTTTGGTCCATGGTCGCCGTCTGGGTCTTCTCCCGGCCATGGTGTGCTGCATTCAAAGAGGCCTCCGTGCATTAACGGAGGCTTTTTGCAGGCCGCCGACGATGAAGCATGGAAAGGGAGCCATTTTGCCTTGTGACGGACCCAATCCTAGGATAGGTCTGCCCTACACCTATCTGATGGCGTGGTTCGCCTTAAATTGTCCTTCGCTGATTGGAGCTGGAGAAGACCCTCCGCAAGGTGTTCAGATGGCGCTCCTCCGCCGATTCGAAGGGCGTTCGTGGCTGAAGAAATACGTGGCTGAGGCCCGTAAATTGGTGCGTCGATATGACGTTTACGGTCTCCTCCGCTGTTTTCCCCGTATTCGGGGTGCAGGATACGACGAGGAGTTCCGAGATGCGAGGGAAGGGCGGTCTTCCCTGAGCCGGGGAGTTTTTGAGTGGCTGGTCAGCATCCGGCCCTCACACTTATTGTATAGAAGCGGGGATACCTGCTATTTGGAACCTTATGTCCCCAGCCGGTTTGCTCGCCAGTTTGGGTACGACCAGCTGTATGTGGGCAACCCCAATCCTGATTTGGCCTTCATGGGGAGTCTTATTGACGGGGCCCGTGCCTGGCGATTCTTTACTGCAGGCGGTACTGGGGTGCGGCTGCGTACGCCGTTGAAGAGTCCCAATCTTCAAATGACCCTGTGCTTCTGCCAGTGGTACACAACTTCCAACTCCACACCCCTCGATTTCAAGGCCAACAGCTCTGGTGTGAAGTTAATTTCTCAGCGGTTGAAACGGAAGGCTTCTGAGAAGAGGGGAGGCAAAAGGGTCCGCGTCCCGGGCATAGAGGAATTCGTCGCTGTTAATGACAACGAGGCCTCAGATGCAGGGAGTCCTCGCTTCGAAGCGGGAGCGGGGGCTGAGACTTCTGCGACTGGCTCTGGTGTGATGGGGACCGTTCCCCTTCATCGTGTAGAAGAAGTGGAGGAAGAGGATTCTGATGTCCACTTCAAAAGAAAGCGGGAGGGTAGATCTCGTAGGAAGTCATTGGCGAAGAAGCCCCGTCGCCAGGCTCCTACGGTTGTCGTAGAGGGCGAACCCTCAGCAGCGTTCCCTCCTGCTATCCCGTTAGTAACGGACCCGTCGGTTGCTGAACCGACTACCGGTGAATTTGCTCCGGATCTGGGTAAGATCAACTCCGTCCGTATAATAGGTCTTTTGTGTGTTCCAAATGACTTATTATCAATTCTTCTTGATTATAGGAGCTGAGGCGGCTGGAGAGCAAGGGGAACATTATGATCCCCTATTTACTTATGGAACTGAGGCTGGTTCTTTTGTCCACCCGGAGGAGTCCGGAGGTGATGCGGCCGACATTGGTCCCTCGGGTGCTGGGACTTCCAAAGGAAGCCCTGTAGCGTCGAGCTCTGTTGGATGGTCCACAGGAGATTCGGCGAGCGGGCCGGTCATTCGTGCTGATTCCGCCAAGAATTTTCGATGGAGCCCATGGAGACTGATGCGGCTGCCGAGATGTTTGAGGCGACGTCATCTTATGGTACTGTCCTGACCTCTTGGCTTCTATTGCATGTTGTGTCCTGTCTAAACACAGTCTTGTTACAGGTGTTCGGCCTCAAGGTGCGTTAGCTTCAAGGGAACCGGCTGATCTTCCTGGGGAGTCCAGGGGTGATATGATCACTTCGACCGCGGCGGATGCTGCTGTGTTGGATGCGCTATATGGCGACCTGCCCTCTTATCGGCCCCAGCCAGCCGAAGGAGATCGACCTGAAGAAACGGCAGTTCCGGAGGTGTCCTCACTCTCAACTATATCAACGAGTGAGGCACCGTCAGTTATGGCATGTGCAGAACTGAGGGTGATTACAAGCCCTACTTCCCCAACCCTGGTGGTTGAGCCTGCTGTTCAGGAGATGATCACTAGTCCTACCTCAGCGGTGGCTAGTGTACTGTTTTCAATGAGGACTCCGCCGAGATCATTAGCGACCTGTCATGCTGCTGCAGCCAGTGTTCCCGCCGTTCCTTCCACAGTAGTGTCAACCAGGCTAGTGGATTTTCCTGAGGTTGTCCGTCTACCAGAAGTGGCCGAGATTGAAAATGATTTTATAGGTGACATAGTCGATAGCTTTTATAAAGGCTTAGGGCGATCCATCGATCTGGTCTTGAAAGGTTCGACTATGCCGTTCTCAACGTTAAAGGTGGTCCTCTCCCGCAGTATTGAAAGTATTCGGGACCTTGAAGGGTACCACTAGGCCGCTGCCTTGGAACTCCTGGTAGATCAATTTGAGAGGGACGTAGAGGAATGGCGTCGTCTTAGCCTCTCAGACCTGGAGTCTTCGGTTAATGAGCAGCTTGCACATCTCGTCACTCAAATGCATGAAGCCCGTCTTGCTGCTCAGGAGGTTGCTAAGGCTATTTCTTCTGACTTGAAATCCTTGGAGACAAGGAAAGTAGAGGTTGGGAATGCCATTGATGCCTCCACCAGTGCTCTTCTTGATGCTGAAGACAAATTTGGGAAGGCCAAGGAGATGATCAGGAAGGCAAATCTTCTCTTATCCCAGGCTGAACCAGTGCGTCTTGAAGAGACTACGCGGCTTGAGCAGCTTAAGGCCCAGAGTGACGAACCCTCACGGCAGGAGTTAGCTCAGAGGGCAACCTTGGTTGAGGTCGAAGCTCGTTTAACCCAGGCGACGAACTTTAATGAGGCTGAGCTGAGGTCGCAGGCGCTTGTCCGGGCTGCCGATGATAGAAGGACGAGGCTGACTTCCCTTGAAGAGCGAATCAGATCTTACAATGTACGACTGTAGGTCGTTGTACATGTGTCTTCATGTATCCCATCCTTTTGGAATCAATGAAAATTCTTTCTTTTGTTTTGACTCCCTATCGAGTCTCCAACTTGTTTCACTTTCCGAATTGTTGGTTCCAAATTGTATTGGTGCCATTTGAGAGAATAGTCCTTTGCTGGATTGAATGCTGAAACTTGATAGTCTGTCAGTTCAGAGGTCGCGATGACATAACTGATTGAGGAGCCACCGAGCTTCAAAGTTGGTGATACTTATCTTTTGTAAATGTCAATAAGCATCGAGACCTGTCTTTTGTAAATGTCAACAGGGCTCAAGGTTGAGACTTAGCTGTCTGCTGGTTCAGAGGTCGCAATGACATAACCGAATGAGACGCCACCAAGCTCAAGGTTGGTGATACTTGTCTTTTGTAAATGTCAATAAGTATCGAGACCTGTCTTTTGTAAATGTCAACAGGGCTCAGGGTTGAGACTTGTCTTTTGTAAATGTCAACAAGCTCAAAATTGAGACTTGGCTGTCTGCTGGTTCAGAGGTCGCAATGACATAACCGAATGAGACGCCACCAAGCTCAAGGTTGGTGATACTTGTCTTTTGTAAATGTCAACAAGTATCGAGACCTGTCTTTTGTAAATGTCAACAGGGCTCGGGGTTGAGACTTGTCTTTTGTAAATGTCAACAAGCTCGAAATTGAGACTTGGCTGTCTGCTGGTTCAAAGGTCGCAATGACATAACCGATTGAGACGCCCCCAAGCTCAAGGTTGGTGATACTTGTCTTTTGTAAATGTCAATAAGTATCGAGACCTGTCTTTTGTAAATGTCAACAGGGCTCGGGGTTGAGACTTATCTTTTGTAAATGTCAACAAGTCGAAATTGAGACTTGGCTGTCTGCTGGTTCAGAGGTCGTAATGACATAACCGATTGAGACGCCACCAAGCTCAAGGTTGGTGATACTTGTCTTTTGTAAATGTCAACAAGTATCGAGACCTGTCTTTTGTAAATGTCAACAGGGCTCGGGGTTGAGACTTGTCTTTTGTAAATGTCAACAAGCTCAAAATTGAGACTCGGCTGTCTGCTGGTTCAGAGGTCGTAATGACATAACCGATTGAGACGCCACCAAGCTCAAGGTTGTAATGGAATTTGGAACAAGTCTCGTTTTCACGGGGAGAAACGAGGGAATCACTGTCATAGGTTTAATGTTAATGTAACAGCAAAATTTATATATGTGGTCTTACCATTCTATGGATGAGAATTGATAAGTGATTTTGGAGGTCTCGTTCTCACAGGAAAAAACGAGGGAATCACTGTCATAGGTTTAATGTTAACGTAACAGCGAAATTTATATATGTGGTCTTACCATTCTATGGATGAGAATTGGTAAGTGATTTTGGAGGTCTCGTTCTCACAGGGAGAAACGAGGGAATCGAATGGGAACAGGTCCCTTGGGATTTTTAGCAAATCCCCAGCTGTCAACGGGTTTGATATGCCTTTACCAACTATCGTTTGAATTGGGCTAGCCATGCTATTCCCCTCAGCATGATGAGTTGTCGAGCACTTATGTTGGGCTTACAGGCCAACATTTTCCTCTATCCTTAATCGTTAAGGATGTCGGATTATCTGGTTAATATATGCATAACCTCGATTCTCCTTCGGGACAGCCAATGCACGACCAGGTTCCTACTGGTTTACGGTTGTATTATCTCGCTTGGAGGAAGAGAAAGGCTCTCTTTGTGTGTACTTTGGACACGAAGATCTTGATCAGAGGTGTAGTGTTAACTTGATCATGAGAAGGATCCTTAATCAAGGATAATACTTCTTTAAGAACTTGCCATTGATCGGCATCATGAGTAGGTCGCCATCTGAAGTCATAAGGCGGTATGCTCCATTTGAATAGACTGTTTCTATTACAAACGGTCCTTCCCATTTAGGCTGAAATTTGCCTTTGGTCTTGTGCGTCATAATCATCGGTCGTCTGACGGTTAAAACCAGGTCTCCTCTCTGGAAGACCCTCTGTTTGACCTTCTTATTGAAGGCCTTTGAGATTCGAGCTTGATATAGCTCAATATGTTGCTGGACTTGAAGTCGCTTCTCATCTAGGGCTTCGAGCTCTTGAAGACGCAACCGATCATTGTCTTCTGACGTGATCTTAGTGGTCAGAGCGACTCGCAATGATGGCATCTGGATTTCCAACGGGATGACTGCTTCGCACCCATATACCAGGGAAAAAGGCGTATTACCTGTCGGTGTTCGAACCGTGGTCCGGTAAGCCCAAAGACATTCGCCAAGCTTTTCGTCCCAATCTCGTTTGTTCGAGGAGACGAATTTCTTGAGTAGCTTGATGATCGTCTTGTTGAATGCTTTTGCCAAGCCATTAGCGGCGGGATTATAGGCGGTTGAAGCCACATTCTAAATTCGGTATTTATCGCAGAACCGATAGAACACTTGGCTTATGAATTGGGGACCGTTGTCGTGGATGATCCGCCTAGGGACACCAAATCGATAGATGACATGGTGTTTGATGAAGTTAACCACATTAGAGGTCTTGACTTCAGTTAATGGTATAGCCTCCGCCCACTTTGAAAAATAGTCGGTTATTGCAAGGATGAACCGGTGACCTTTCGTCGAAGAGGGACTAATTGGCCCTAAGCCATCTACTCCCCATGCTTCAAATGGCCATGAAGCAACAGTCGGGTGGAGCAGCTCCGAAGGCTGGTGTATGAAGTCCGCATGAATCTGACATGCTTTACACCTTCGTGCATATTGGATGGCATCGGCTATCATAGTTGGCCAATAATATCCTAGCCTATGCAACCTGTCTTTAAGTTTAGGACCTGGCTGATGAGCTCCGCAAGTGCCGTCGTGCGCTTCTTGGAGGGCTTCCTGTGCCTCTAAATGAGAAAGGCAACGGAGGAGAACACCGTCATATGAACGACGGTAAAGTGTCTTCAAAGTTGGATCGTAGTAGAAACAGAGAGACCTTCGTCTGACGGACGCCGCTTCCTTCGGATCGTCTGGAAGCAGACCGTGCAAAGCATAGTCAATGAGAGGAAAGCGCCAATCTCTCGGCTCAAGATCCGTTGAGATATTATAGACCTCTCGGGTTCTTAATATATGCTTAGAGCATACGAGATGTCGAGTTGCCACTGTGAGGTGATACTCAGTGTCGGCTGGCAAGGCTAGTGTCGTTGCTAATGCAACAAGAGAGTCCGCCTTGGTATTCTGAAATCGAGACACGTGCCGATGTAGAAACCTTCAAATAGGTTGGCCAATTCAACGACCGTGTGATAATAAGGTAGCAAGTCCTCATGGCGGACTTCGTATTCGCCTTTAACCTGATTGATGATCAGTTTTGAATCGCCATAAGCTGCGAGGTAGCGTACCCCCATTCCATGGGTGAGCTGAAGACCGATGAGCAAAGCATTATATTCTGCTACATTGTTGGAGCATGATTCTGTCAAAGAAAATGCTCAGAGAAGAACATGGTTCTGCGGGGAGATAAACACAACCCCCACTCCGGCAATAATCTTGCCTTTAGGGCCCATTCGCGATGCTCCATCAAAGAACATCTGCCACACTTCCTCTTCTGAGGTTGCATAAGACTCGAAGACTTCATCAGGGATATCTTCGTGAAGTTTTGAATGTTCCGGAACTGGATGAGCAGCCAAGAACTCTGCAAGGGCCTGGCCTTTAACCGCCTTCTGAGGGGTAAAGATCATGTCGTATTGAGATAATAAAAGTGCCCACTTAGCCAATCTTGAATTCAATGATCCTGGCTTCGTCATAAGAAGACGCAATGGGTTTACTCTGGAGATGACATGTATGGTCTGGCCGACCAAATAATGTCGTGTCTTCTGAACAGTAAAGACGAGAGCTAAACACTCTTTCTCGATAGGGTTGTAGCGAGATTCCGCTTCTATGAGAGTTCTGCTCAGATAATAAATGGCTTGCTCGTGACCATTGTCGTCCTTTTGAGCGAGGAGGGCACCAAGAGAGTAGTCCAGAGCTTTTACATAAAGCAAAAATGGTTTCCCTGATGTAGGGGCCACCAAGGCTGGAGGTTTTGTGAGGTACCTCTTGATGTCTTCATATGCTTCCTGACAAGCTTGATCCCATACGAAGGAAGTACCCTTTTTCATGAGTCGGGTGAACGGTTGACAGCGGCATGAGAGATTTGCGATGAATCTTCTGATATAAGCCAGTCTGCCTTGCAAGCCTCTGAGCTCTTTGAGATTCCTCGGTGGATGCATGCTTTGGATGGCTTTGACTTTGTCTGGGTCAAGATGAATCCCTTTTGATGTGACAATAAACCTAAGGAACTTGCCACTTGACACTCCCAAGAAGGATTTTGTTGGGTTCATTTTCAGTTGATGAGCCCGCATTATGTCGAACATCGTTCTCAGGTCGCGAAGATGTTCATTCTTGTTGCGGCTTTTGACGGCAATGTCGTCGACATAGCACTCCACCGTTTTTCGGAGATGATCGCGGAAGATCGTACTCATTGCCCGTTGGTAGGTTGCTCTGGCGTTCTTCAGTCTGAAGGGCATTACAGTGTAGCAGTATACCCCCAATGGTGTTCGGAACGAAGTATGCTTCTCGTCGTCAGGATACATCTTAATCTGGTTGTATCCTGAAAAGCCGTCCATGAAAGACATCCTTTCGAACCCTCATGTGTTATCAATCATGACGTCGGTGATGGGCAGTGTGAATTCGTCTTTAGGACAAGCCGTATTGAGATCACGGTAGTCGATGCAGATCCGTATTTTTCCATTCTTCTTGAGGACGGGGACAATGTTGGCTACCCAATCTGGATGTTGTTCCTCCCGGATGAAGCCACATGTAATGAGCTTGTGAACTTCGGCTTCAATAGCTTCCATGATGTTTGGGCGAAACTGACATTGTTGCTGCTTGACTGGCTTGACGTCGGGCTTGATGTTCAGATGGTGCATGGCGACTTGCGGATCAAGTCCAGGCATGTCTTCGTAGATCCATGCGAAGACATCTATATACTCTTTTATGAGCGTTATCAATTCTCCCTTTTCTATAAGTGATAGGCTTTCACTTATAAAGATGGGTTTGGGATGATCTTGACTTCCCAGGTTGACCTGTGTCACCTTGTCTTCAGTAGGCGGTTCGCGCAGTTCGAATCGCTTTTCGCACTGGAGGTTTAATTGCTGGGCCCATGGCTCCTCATCAATAGCTTCTGTAGGCTCTAATTGATTGCTTGAAGTCATATTAACAGTGAGGTTTTCGAACATTCCTCCTACACTGACATCTGAGTCCCACTCGGAGGATGAGGCTGAATGTGATGGAATTGGTTCATCGTCTTTGGCTTGAACCGTTGCTGACGATGTGGGTGTAACATATCCCAACCCCTTACGTGTACTATCATAGTAATTTGCAGGCTTCCCTTTAGGCACAAAGTTTCGCATCAAACCGTGCCTTCCTTTTCCAAAATTCAGGCCTTCTCCATGCTTTAGGTCGTATCCCATTTTCTTCATAATATGGCGCGCCGGCCGCGCGTAATGGAAGAACTGTGGAGTGTCTAAATCTGAACTTGAATCTGCAGCCATGGGTCCCCGTGGTTGGGTTCTACCAAAAATTATCGGTAACTGACCTTCTTTGGATGGCGGGATCACCAAGACGGCTCCTTCTGCGGATTCCATGGGTGTACTGGACGCACTTGGCTTATGTAACGGCATGTGTAGGGAGCTATCCGTAATGGATTTAAACAGCCCAACACTCGCAGGATAATCGAAAGAAATATTATCATTAATTACCCATTCACCTTCATCCTCTGAAGGAGTATTACATTGGGATTATTGAGACATGTTATAATTGGTTCACCAATCAGAATAGTTGGCATGCCTGCTTCGGATTCTGAATCCACCTCATTGCCACTTTCATCATCGTCTGGCAATGGTTCTTTAGGTGTCCCACCGGCCTCTTGATACAGGAGAGCGTCAGTGAAGTAATTTTTCACCCCTTTGAATGGTTGCCTCTCAGCAAAGACAGTTCGTACTGTCGCGTCATCTTCAACATATTTGAAGCATTGGTGCAGAGTAGAAGGAACGATCCAGTTGGCATGGATCCATGGTCGTCCTAGCAGCAGGTTATATGACGTGTCAGCGTCAATGACATAGCATATCACTTCTGACTTCAGACTCCCGATTCTGCAACGGAGTCGAATTTTTCTCAGTGGATGACTGCTCCCAGCATTGAAACCGTATATTGTAGTAGTGGTTGCGGACAACCTGTACAGTGGTATGCCGAGGAAGTAAAGAAGCCTTTTGGGGATGATGCTGAGTGCAGACCCCGGATCGACTTGTATTCTTTCGATGCACGTTGAACCGATATATCCGGTGTAGTACAGAGGTCGATCGTGCTTGTTGTCTTTGAGAAGCATATCTTCCGCCGTGAATGTAATAGCGGGCACCTTGGATTGTGTATGATGACATTCTGGGCAAGGAGACTGAACGTCGTCGTTAGGGATCTCAGGCATGCATGTCAGAAAGGATTCTGAAATGGCTAGCGCATCCCTGAGTGCTTCTCTTGTCTCTTTTGAGAGGCGAAGGAGCTCGTGTATAGTGATACGAGCTGGGATATTGGCCAGCTGAGCCAATATGTCAAACCGAAAGGGCGTATCAAACCCTTGGCCTGGTGGTTTCTTCAACACGTGGTCGAATCGTACCTCCTTAGGCCTCTCTTTTCCCTTGGTTGGGATTGGAGTGGATGCTGACATTGGTACCGACGTCGTTTGCCGTTGTATCTCGTCAGTAGACTTTTCATACTGCCTCAAGTATGATTTTCCGGATCGGGTGCCCGTCTGTTGAGGCGTATCTGCTTGCGCCGTGCAAGCAAGCTTTTCCCCTTCTGAATCACTGAGGGAAGCCGATGTAAGATTACCGTCGTCTGGCAGGACAGAGATGACATTGCAAGATTTGCCCTTTAAGTTGGGCTCCTTCGAATCCCACTGTTCGTCTTGGATGAGGTCTGGGTGTATCCACATGACTTCCCCTGTCTCCAATGTTAAGGAAACAAGACCCTTATTATCTTGAGTTTTAGCTGGAGGATGCTTGACTTCCAACCGTGGAGCGGGGGCTGGGTAGGTCCCGTCGGGAACTGTGACCTTTTGGGTGCTGCCGAACTCAAGAGTCACCATATTGGCAGTGACTTTCTTCTGCTCCGTCTTCAATGTCAGAACCCCGGCATCGATCAGGGCTTGTATTCTGTCCTTGAGGACATAACACTTGTCAGTAGGATGGTGGATCATCCTATGGTAGAGGCAGTATTTAGGGTCGTTTGTGCGCCCTATCTCTTTGGGACGCCGAGCATCTGGCAGTTTTATTTTGTTCACTTTGTGGAGCAGATGGAATATCGTGACCACCTGATCGTCTTTGAAGGAGTACTGCTTTGGAGGGAACTTAGGCTCCTGATTGTTGAAGCCGCTCTTCTTGGCCTTCGACTGCACATCTCGGATAACTCCACAGACATAGTCTCTTTGCCTTTAACTTGAGAAGATTGCGGTAGGTCGCTACGCCCTTTGTTGTTCATCCCCCACTTGCCTCTAGGGGCGGATGGTTCAAACTTTTTAGCCGACTTCTCGGCTATCTCTGCTTGTTCGACCAATTCCTTCCAAGTGTGGGCTTTGACAGCCCCCATGCGAACTTCCACTTGGTCTAAGAAGTTGAGTCTGCATGTCTGTAAGAGCATGGGTAATGGCATCCCTGCTGGGCACATCAAGGATAAATTTCTGAACCGTTCAATGTAGTCACGGACAGATTCGCCCTTCCTCTGCACAGTGGAGAGGAGCTTGTCCATGGTCACTTCGGTATCGTCCTCATAGAAACGAGAGAGGAATCGGGTTTCCAGGTCGATCCAGGAATTGATAGAGCCCGGAGGGAGACTTCGGAACCAGTCAAATGCCACCCCCTTTAAGGTGCCAATGAACAGCCTAGCCATGATGGCGTCGTTGCTTATAACATTACCAGTCTGAGACCGGAAGTAGTAGATGTGCTGATTTGGCAAGCTCTTTCCATCATAGGTATGCAATGTGGTGGTTTGAACTTCGGTAGATATGGCACCGAATCCCACACCAGCGGATAAGGACGGACTGCCCCTACCTTCTTTAATTCATCCCTCTGAGTTAGGGATGCGATTTGAGCTTGGAGGCCCTTAAGGACTTCAGCGTCTAAGGAATAACCCTCCTTGGATTTCTCCGGCTTTGGCTACTCATTGCTGAAGTGTTCCTCCTCATCGTGATTGCTCCCGGCATCGTTGTCATTCCGATTGTTGAGGAGTCGAGCAAGCATCTGTTGAATATTATCCAAGGCTTCTTGCTGGGTTCTAAAAGTTTGCTCCTGAGCTTCCAGGCGCCGACGAAGGTCGTCGTTAGTGTTATCAGCCATATTGACCGATGCTTTGTCTGTTCGCACCGAGCTAACTGTCGCCGAAGAGGCGTACCCACTATCTTCATCTTCTTCGTCCGATGATTGGAGTGATCTCCTGGGCTATGACGAGGCTAGGGCCGTCGAGGAAGAAGGCTGCTTGTAACTGTAGGGTATCGCCACCCTGGATCTGGTGTTTCGGAAGACACCTTCTTCATGCACCAAGACTTCGCCTAAGCCTGGGCTGTAGACTGGATCTGGGAAGCTGCGGGTGTCGTCAGATGTTTGACTTCCTCCGCATAACACTCGTCCTCTCCCAGTCATGTTGACGGATGCGGAGGGCTGGATCTCGTGAGGTGCTCCTTTTGCGATACTTCATAGGGAGATGTACGGACAGTCGATTAAAAACTGATCGCCGGCAATGAGCTGAGTGGACTGTCACCAACTGACATCCCTTTTGTTGACAATAGGGGGAAGGGTTCGGAAAGACACCAACTTTCGCCTGTTCGCCAAGAGTTCTCGCAAGTCTGGCCCATGGGAGCCTAAATAATCCTGTGGAGAGGCCTTTCTGGAGCGTACATAGGATGATGTTCCGTTCCTCTTGTCCCTGCAGAAGGGATTAGCACTGAATAGTACTTTAGTTCTAGCTTCGCCAATAGGTGCGAGCTTAATGTTTGACGAACTGGAGAGCGGAGCACGCTGTGGTGCTTTACCCACTATGCCGCTGCAAAGGGGATTTGCCTTAGATAACACTCTGGCCCTAGCCTCGCGGCCATGGACGCAGTGAGTATGCTGTGGTACAGTAGCTTCGCTCATGAGAACGATGCTGGCACAAGGCATTGCTGCTCTTGAATTGGGCGACGGCATGATTGCCGTCTTGACTTTATGATTGGAGCAGACAGGCATCTTGCCTTTTTCTTCGCGAGAGAGGCGCGGTTTAGGCGTAGCTACGCCTGGAGCTTCGGTTGGAGACTTCTGTTTAGGCTTCCATACCTGCCTTGGCAGAGGAGACTTAGGTTCGCAAGGAACCTGTTTAGCCACACGCGAGGCTGAGGGGTGTTGGCAGAATTCTGCTTCCGGTTTCTACTTTGAAACCTTGGTCGTGGAAACCTTCCTATGCTTCCGTGCTCGAAGCATTGGGCCACCCCAGAGAGGACTTTTTCAAATCTTCCTTGATCGAACTGAACCACCAAGTTCTCACAAGTAAAGGAATCAGATTGCGGACGTGCTTCCTTGTGGCGCCAAATAACCGCAGTAGGTTCGCAGAGAACCTTTTCTGTCTCCGCAGAGACTTTCCTTGAAGATTTAGCCAGAGGGGCTCTGGCTGCACCGGCTTTTCTGAATTCAGAGTTAGACCCGAAGGTCTGTTCGTCGCATTGTGACACTTGATTCTCGGCGGTGGAGAATACAATCCCCAGCGGAGTCGCCATCTTGTTTTCCATTATATTTGCAAAGGGGAAAACTTACAATAAAAAGAGTTGAGGAGCTAAATTACAAGTATTCTTAAAAAGATTACAAGTAGATCTCCTTAGAGATTCTGAAGAAGTGTGCCGATAGGAGTCTGGTCAGCGCGCGACCACTTTATCCCTTTGACGATGCGAGCGATTAGATTCCCTTCTCGCCTGGTTCGGGGAATCAGAGAACAGAAGGTTGGTAGAACCCTCTTGCTGCTTCTCAAAATCGCCTTCAATTAGGAATTCCTTCTCACCTGGTTCCAGAGATTCCTTGAGAAGAAGGACGATGTTAGAGTATCAACACCCTGGATAGAGAAAGCAATTCTCTAAAAGATCTCTGAATTCGAGAGCGCACGGTGCGTCGAGAAGAAGCCTCTGCTTGTGGAGTCCTTTCTCGAGCGTATCGTCTCAGAAAAGCTCTTCCAAGAAGAAGTCCTCTCTCCTTGTGCCCCTGGCGGGCTATTTATAGGGAGAGTAAGGGTATAACCGTCCCTTGAAAATATGGAAACAGATTGAATCAAATCTATTTGAATCTGGAAAGTAGCCTTGCTGCGAGGCTAGGATCAGCTTCTGCAAAGCTAGAATTGGCAGGTCGGTTGATCTTCTTGATCCTTTCCATATCGTTGGAGGATTTTCCCTGATCTTCTTACTCATTTTAAGAGAGTCAAGAGATTCTGACAATCAACTGCCAAATTTGATCTCTGATTTGATCTTAATTGGATTTGATCTGATTGGATCCGATCTCATCCGGAGATTTGATTGGTCAAAGGTTGACCATAGCAGACCAACAGCGAAGCTGCCCGCATTGAGCTCGTAGCGGAGCTAGAGGCAACTTTGGTAAAGTCCGAAAGAAACCCTTTGGCGGAGCTGGAAGTCCTCTGTGGCGAAATTGCAAGTTAGCTTCCTGGCGAGGCTTTGAGTGGCTTCAAGGCGAAGTTGGATGATTTTAGCCTCTTAAGCGAGGTTATCCCTTTGGGCTCATGCGATGCTAAGTGCTAGCACCTTAGACCTACTGAGTTCTGGTTAGAAATAATCCGGGTTCACTGTCTGCTTGCTGGATCAGTGGAGTCCAAGTTGCTTCCTTGTCCCTCGGAGATGGGTGAAAACTGGTCTTCAGCTCGTCTGTCACTTGTCTTTTGTAAATGTTAACAAGTTTAGACATTGTTCGGACCAATAAGAATCTTGTCTTTTTAAGTGTCAACAATTTACAACTAATCGATTTCTTTCCTTTAGACAACTGTACTAAATCCCAAACATCATTGTCCTTTATGGATTTTAACCCATCTTTCATGGCATTTGACCACTTAGTGGAGTGAATGTTGAGTTTGGCCTCATTTAAGAATGTGGGGTCATCCTCTGGCTTTATGTCAAACCAGTGTTTTAAATATCGGATACCAGCGATACATCGATCGGCAAAATTATATACCGGATACCGGATACTGGGTGATATATATATGGTACTAAATACCGGTCGTCGTATCTGACGTCATATCGGTTGAAGAATATACATGTAATTTCCTACATAAATCATATGTAATTACATAATGCAAGTTTAAGGTCATAGACTCATAAGTCATAAGGGATACTAACCTTTGTAGAAACTCCTCAAATGTATTTGTAGAATCTCCTCAAATGCATAAAAAGATAAATCAACCACATGCTCAACCTTCAAAACAAAAAAATAAAATCAATAGTCAATACATGTAAGAGCATCATTAAAAGAAATAAGCTAATATCCAAACAAATTAATATCCAAACATTATATAAAAACATCTTTGAAATACCGCAATGAACATGAAATAAAATAAAATGATCTCCTGAGTAAAAAAAATAATTATCCAAATAAGTAACCAAGCAAGCAAGCATACCAAAATTTAAAAGTTACAAAAATCTAATGTTTGTCTTTAAAGAAAAATATATACTAAAGCAAATGCAACATTGTCATGTTCTACACTTCTACTGGGATTCGGACACATAGGCATCATCCAAAGGAATTGTTGGTTCATCATCAAATGATGAATCCGGTGCCGAATCCAACTCTTCTTCCTCTTCCTCTTCCTCTTCCATTGACGACCTCTTCTTTGAAGATGAAGATGCCTTCCCTTTAGAAAGTTTAATACTCTTTGACATCTTCACTCTTTCACTTTTCCTCCTCTTCAAATTAGCTCCCATTGTAATCGCCACTTGCCTAAAAGTTTGTTGCTCTCCTGAAAAAACTTCATCATCACTAGCCTCATCGTTCCCTTTGTCGGGTACCAACCATTCAGTGATCTTTTCTTCTTCATTATAGGCGACCAATGGATCTCTATTTGGGGTAGAAATTTTGTTCTTGAGTCTAGCATTAAACTTAACATAGACTAAGTCATGTAGCTTCTTAGGACTTAGTCTATTTCTCTTCTTCGTATGAACCTACATAAGAGATGAACACACGAAGAAATATGAAAGCAATTTAAAAAACAAATACTTATTCATGTAATTTTACGAGTACTACCATCTCAAATGTGCTCCAATTCCGTTCACAACCGGAAGAGCTGGTTGTCAAGCTTAAAATCCTTTGTCATAGTTCTCAATTCGGGAGCATCAGTTCCATAGAATGACCACCATTGAGCTAGCATTAAATAATTTAGAAACAGTTAGTTACTTGCTAACTTTAATTGTTTATATATAATAAATTCTTAAAATGAAAATTTTACCTGGATTAATAATTTTTTAGCTCCTTGCAGGGCAAACTTCTTACCAAATGTTCCTTGCTTCAATTGATACATGGACAATTGTTGTCCAATCTTCTCAATAATCTCATCATTATCTGGATAAAATCTATGCATAACTTCAATGAAGTCACTCATAAAGCTACCATCCTTTTCAATCTCCTCTTTCTTTTAATAAAAGAAGTACGGATTCAAGAAGTATCTGGCTCTATGTAAAGGACCCTTAAGCTTTTCATTCCATCTTTTATCAATAATCGTCCATATAGGAAGATATTTCTTCTGATCATCAAGAGAAGCTTTAATTTCTATTTTAGCAGCCTCCAAATCACCATAGAGGAAACCCATGGATGGTACCTTGTTCCATCAACTCTTTGTAGAACTTTCACCATCGGCGTGAAGACCTTAAGTGCAAGATTTATATTATCCCAAAACTTGTTGTTTGCAATTATTTTCGCAATCCACACAAATTCAAATAACATCAGAATATTTAAATATCATATATAGAGTTATTGACTGATAAAAATATATCTTTTTACCCGCATCTATTTTGAAAAGAGCGCAATCCATCCATGCATCAGAAATGAACATACGTTGCAACTCCTCCTTCTTTTCCCGTATGGATGACAAAGATAAGAATGCGGTGGCAAACCTAGTAGTTTCGGGTCTAACAATCTCTCCTTCAGTAGCTTTCCTCATTAAGTCAAGAGATTTGGTGTGACTATATATGTAAACCGACACCGACCTTCCCATCATGATGGCACTTCGAATATTCTTTAACTTTCCAATATCGGCGAGCATCAAATTGATGGTGTGTGCCGCAAAACATGTCCAAATGATGTTTGGGTGTGTCAAAGCTAGTGTGTTTGCCGCCGCCATATTGTTTGATGCTTGTTGGTGACAATTTGCAGCACATTGTCAACACCCACGTAATTGATTCCCTTCTCCAAAAACTTATAAATGTAGTTTCCATCATGTTTGTCAGATGAAGCATCTTGGGATAGCATGGACAAAAAGTAACAATATTCATTATACTTCTACCCTTCTGATCCGACCAAGCGTCGGTCATAAGAGTGCACCCACAAATGCCACAAGTCTCTTTGAATATATTTAGAGTTCTATTTGTCTCCATCACTTCTCTTTGAAGAAATGTCTCACTCAACTCATATGGTGTTGGAGGTTGCAAAGTTGATTCAAACTTACCAATAGCAATTACCATTTGCAATAAACAGGGAAGCGAAGCGACATTAAATGCAATTCCAGCTTTATAAAAGAAACTTGCAATGTACTTTACGGCATCCTCTCTTCGCTTCTTCTTAAATACGGTATGCACTGTAGGTTGCTTTGTATTGCCTACTATCTCATCTGGAGTTTGTGTAGCACTAGCAATAAATTGATCGATAGGTCCTTTCCCTTCGCTTGACTTGTGAATCTAAAAATTGATGATTCTTCAGTTGTCGCCTCTTCATCTTCATCTTCATCAACACGTACTTCACTTAATAAGTGTTGGAGCTCCGTTTCTTTGCCTTCCTTTATCTTCTTCGTTTTATTTAACATAACCAATACCTTTTCCTTCACGTCATCGGGAACTAAAGAACATGTCTTGACATTTTCGCTAACATGAGCCAAGTGTTCCTTAAAACGAGTTATCCCTCCACCATATTCATTTTTGCAAAAATTACAAAGCACCTTGTTTGCTTTATTAGGCACCTTCTGCCCCCATTCCAAGCTAGATCTGTCCCTCCTTTTTTTGGTTGCACATTAGAAGCAGCGGAAGATGACATCTTGCTGCAAATTTAAAAAAATTAATCTATGACACAGTCACACAATTGCTATAGCATATATGAAATTTTGCTACTGCATATATAAAATTTCTATTGCATATATAAAATTTGCTACTATCTTCTTATATTTTCTTTATAAAGTTACTAATAGTGTCAAATTCTTGCACGTTCATAACTATATACTTGAAGAAAAAAATGGAAGAATCTTGTGACATTACCAAGAAGGCACAAACAACAACAATACGACAATGACTACTAGTAAATGAATTGCATGATGGATGGGAGCTGTGTTCAAAGTGCTGCATGCGTAAATTGTGTACACTATTGTAAAAAAATCATTTAATTGTGTAAAATATTTTGCAAATTGTATATGCTATGCGGAGTCAAAAATGCTGTAACCTGAAGAGTACAATCCCGCTGTGACGCCAAGAAGCATCCAAGGATGATCTTCCTTCCTGAAAAATAAGTCAAAAAAATAAAATTGAGAAAATTGATTATTAATTTCTCACAAAAGAATGAATTCCAATGCTAGACAGGTAGTATAATGTATAATCAATTAATCATATAAAGAGAGACAGAAAAGAGAGGGAGATAGAGAAAGACAGAGAGATGGGGGAGAGAGTGAGAGAGATGGAGAGAGACAGAGACAGGGGAGAGAGCAGTAGATGGAGAGAGACAGAGAGAGATAGCGGGAGATAGAGAGACAGAGACGAGGGAGAGAGCAGCAGATGGAGAGAGATAGAGAGAGATAGAGGGAGATAGAGAGACAGAGACAAGTGGAGAGAGCAGTAGATGGAGAGAGAGACAGAGACGGGGGAGAAACAGATGGAGAGAGACAGAGAGAGATAGCGGGAGATAGAGAGACAGAGAGATAGAGTGAGATGGAGATAGAGATGGGGAGAGAGAGAGCTAGGGATAGATAGATAGAGGGAGATGGAGAAAGAGGGGGAGAGAGAGAAAGACAGAGAGATATGGAGAGAGAGAGAGAGACAAAGATGAGAAAGAGATGGGGGGAGATGGAGAGAGAGAGAGTAGGAGATGGAGAGACAAAGAGACAGAGGGAGATGGAGAGAGAGACAGAGAGAGAGATAAATGGGGATGGAGAGAGACAGAAAAAGATGGAGAGAGAGAGGGGGAGGAGAGAGCAGCAGATAGAGAGAGACAGAAAGAGAGAAAGGGAGATGGAGAGAGAGGAGAGAGATATAAGGAGATAGAGGGAGATGGAGAGCGACAGAGAAAGATGGAGATGGAAATAGAGATTGGAAAAGAGGAAGAGGAGATAGAGAGAGACAGAGAGAAAGATGAAGAGAGACACAAAGAGAGGGAGATTCATGGGGAGATAGAGAGAAATTACTGCTATGGTCGACGGCGGCGTTGCAGAGTCGCAATCGACGTGGATTTGATGGATTTGTCGGTGCCCTAGCTCGAGAAAAGGGGGGGGGGAGAGAACTCCAGTTGCGAGTGCAGCGTTGAGGGTGGCGGCGCAATCGGAGGTGGAAGGCAGCGTCAGGCAACGGAGGTGGGAGGAGCAATCGGAGGAGCGGAGGTGGGGCTGGCGTCAAGGGTGGCGTCGCAATCCTGAGCCCCCCTTTTTCTTTTTCTTTTTTCATTTTTTCGTTTTTAAGTACAAGAATACGGGTCGGGTTGAACACTTAATAGTGTGTTTCGCTATTTTTGACCGACTCATCTAACAACCCGATAAACCCCAAATATCGGCTGGGTTTTTTAACTTGGATACCAGCTGATATATCGGCTATGTGGCGATATATCGGCCAATCTCGATCAAAAACGATATCCATTATTTTTTTGGCCTTATCGTCTCGTTTTGAAAAAAAATCAACATCTCGGCCGATATATCGGTATATCGGTCGAGATTTAAAACACTGTGCCAAACTCATGCTCTTGGAGATAAGCTATATAGTCATTTGTAATGACTGATCTCCTCTCCCCAGTTGATCTTCTAGGCACTTGTGGTTGAGAATTTTCATGTTCTACGTCATCAGCATGATCTACTTTAGGATGAACTGTATATGTACCTTATAAGAATGCAACTGTATTTTTTCATCTTGAAGTGGAACAACTATTTTATCATTTGGAACAATTATCAAGAGTATAACAATATATTCTTCCTTAAATATGAAATCCTTATGTAGTTACTCCCACTGGTCTGAAAATCCTCAAAAAAAATTTAGCAATCCGTCTTTATGTTCTTAGTGGAGGGACAATAAAACTTAAAGCATTTATACCTTTCAGAATACCCTACAAATAAACAGCTAACTGTCCTTGTGTCCAACTTCTTCTCATATGGTATATATGGCCGAGCTTCCGCTGGACAACCCCAAACATATAGATGTCTAATACTGAGAGATTTCTCAGTCCATAACTTATATGGGGTTTTGGTTACTGTTTTTCTAGGTATTCTATTAAGGAGGTGACAACCATTTTTAAGGCTTCACTATATAATGACTCTGGTAGAGTAGTGTGTGCTATCAAACTCCAACCATGTCCTTTAGTATGTGATTTTATCTCTCAGCAATACTATTTTGATGAGGTATCCCTGGCATGGTGTACTAAGCAACAATGTCACACTCTTTCAGAAATTGGCAAATGATTCTGGACATCTACCTGATCCATCGTATCTGTCATAGTACTCACCACCATGATCAGATCAAATGGCTTTAATTTTTCTATTCAGTTGATTTCTAACTTCAGCTTTATAGATTTTAAACATGTCCAGTGATTGAGATTTCTCATGTAACAAGTATAGGTACCCATAACGAGAGGAATTGTCTGTAAAAAAGATGAAATATTCATGACCATTCTAAGAAACTGTAGGGAATGGACCACAAATGTCTGTATACACCAAATCTAAGACATCCTGAACTCTGTTTAGTATCAAACTTCCTAATATTTCTTTAATTAATGTCCGCTTAGTGTCTAGGCTATTCACATATAGAGATTTAGTATAAAAAGCATGAAGTTTCAATTTATATAGCCATCAATCAGAATTCTAGTACCAATAACTTTAGATTTGAAAAGTAGACTAAGCATTTCATTATCAAGAGTGAGAGTAAAACTAGATCTGTCTAACAAATGAAATAGAAATCTGAGTCCGTCTAAAAGGACGGTACATATAAAGTCTTATCCAAATCTAAAACAAAAAATCAGAATCTAATTTAAACCCAAAACTCCAACAGCTTTAATTGCGACTTTATTTCCATCACCCATGCATATGTATCGCTCAGCTGGGCTGGACCTCCTTTGGGTTTGGAAGTTCCGCATTGAATCACTTATGTGAATTATCTATTCATCATTTATGAAGTGGCACTAAAGCTAAATTAATCTCAGAACAAACATAAATATGAGATATACCCGTTAAATAGCCATTTCTGATACTTTATGCATTCCTACTTTAGGTGGCTTACTTTCTTGCAGAAGAAGCATTGATCGGCGGAAAAACCGTGCACGAAAAGTGTATGTTTTGAAATTAAGATTTAAAGTGTGTGTGTTTTGGCTTCCTCGATACTTCCGTTATAGCATAGAGGCTAAAACGAGTCGAATCCACAAGGATAGGAGGCGATAGAAGCTTTACCGGTTGATTCATGTGTGTGTTAAAAGTTTTTCAATGTTTGAAATAATGAAAAGAAAGGAAAACAAGGAATGGAAAAGAGAAGTACGGTGAAAACAAAGAAGTGGGAAACATATAAAAGAATGTATTTGTGGTTTTTGAAATATTTCTAAAATAAGTGAAAAAGAAAGAAAACTCATGGCTACTAACTACTAATGACTCCACCAACATGCAAACCTCTTAGTGATAGTTGCCTCACATGTATCCTTCGTAATTACTAGTCCTTGCAAGAGCGTTACAAAGCATGGCTCATATGTTACTCATCACATCCCAACTTAATAAAACAAGAGCAAGCTACACTTAAACCATCAAAATTAAAAGTAAGTATGGAGTAAAGTAATGTTAGCTTGTTAGAGAGTTAGAAAGTTAGAGTGTTAGATCCATCATCATGAGCCATCAATGGCTCTTGCAAGAGCAAAGCCAAGTAGAGAATATTAGATTCATGTGGATTATCAAATAAGGAGTTAGACTAGTTAGTGGTTAGTAGTTAGTTGTCATGAGAGAAAAGATTAGCTAAACATGTAAAAGGAGTTAGATAGAAAACAAAGAGAGGTAAAGAGAGCACCTTTCATAGCTTGTCACCTTTTATTACAAGCACTCTTGCATTCCACTCATGTATCACTCTTTCTCCTAATACAAGATCTAAAATAAATGAAAAATACAAAGAGGAAGAAGAAGAAAAACTAACCTAAACTAACCTAAACTACAATATGGAAAAGGAAACTACACAACTCACTAGATATCTCAACTGAAGAACCCCAGGGGGTATTTATAGGTACCAAGGGAAAGGGGGCCAGGGGGCAAACCTTGGCCCAAAGTACGGGCGCGGCCGCGCCCGTACTGCAGTGGAAACACGGCTATGGCCGCGTTTCCGCGGCCATAGGGTGGCCGCGCGCGCGGCGCTTTGAGCCGCATACTGTCCTGTCTGTCTCTTGTCAGGTTCTGTTCCCAGTTTCTCGTTTTGGGCCCCTGATTTTGACGAATCAGCTCTCCAAAGTCAATGGCTAAATTATAGGCCTTTAATCACCCATTAAATAATGATTTAGGGTCTTCTTCTTCATTGCACACCATGGACCTAGAAACATGCAAGAGAAGTATTATTAGCAGAATTTAATATTAAATAAATGTGAAGATGTGGTATGAAATATGCAGTTTTAGAGACTAATCAAGCATGCAATGATCTTAGGCAACTTTTCTTGCACTTTTGCCACTTAGGATCAGCTACTGTAGCGGTGTTTATGCCTTAAGTTTCACTTTTTCTTTTCTTATTAGAAGTTTACCCTGGATGCCAAGTGAGCACTTTCAGTCTTTTCTTATTTCAATCTCTTTTCTTTTCTGGTGCAGTGACTAATGAGCTCAGTGAGACCCCACTTTCCCTTTGAACATTATAAATAATCTTGAAAAGGGTTATACTTTATAAGAAAAGAGATTAGAATGAAGTGTACTAGAAGCTCTTCAGAGAGTTCCAATTTCAGTGCCTTTAGTTTAGAAACAAGATTGGACATTTTCATAATGTACTCCCTTATGTTTTCTTTGCCGTTATAGCGCATATTTATCAGCTTGCTAAATGCATGCTGGTGTCAATTTTATCCGATTGAATAAACCGGTTGGCTACTTCAGCTGAAAAACTCTTAGCACTGACTTTATCACGCATAGAACCCCTAATAGTTATAGGAATGTGTACTTTATGACCATTAGGCAAATCTTGCAAGATCTCTCTCACTTACTATAATTGACCTTTTCTTTACTGAACTTTTATTAGGGATAGTAGAGATCCATCAATCTTTAAGGTGTACTCTAAGTCCATGAATCCAAGAATGATCATTTATGTGGTCTTTCTACTCCTTAAAGTTTGTACGATTCAATTTAGACTACATAAGTGTACAATTTCTCATCAATTTAGCATAAACATTGCATTTAACAAAACTCTACTGTAATAGCCATAAAAAATGAATTTCAGAAAATGCAACCAGTTTAACCGATAGAGCTGCCGGCCAAACTTTCAGAACAAGATGTGTCTTTATATGCCAAAATTGTACTGGTCCAACATAGATACCCTAAAGTCTAGGTCCTATGTAAGAGAACAACCTTCTTTTAGGTCGACTGTCACTTTATAGGATTGGTTCCAAAGTTTAAGTAATCTATATTGACCATATAATATATGTAATTACCTGGCCATAATGACAACCTTCCTTTGGGCCGATTGCCACACGCATGAGCCACACAAATTTACGCATCTGGATTCCTATTCCTGAAAATTCACCTAGAGAGGGGTGAATAGGTGTACTAGCTAATCTAATGATAATGATGCAGAATTAAAAACTATTTAAGCAAACTAAAACTATTAAGCTAAACACACAGTATAACACAAGAGTGTAGCCGAATTCCCAGTGAAGGGCTCTGGACTATCTTCTCAGGATTTCTCTAGATTAAGGTTGAGATGTCACTATGACTCTATTGATTGAATACAAGTGTGAGCAAATAATCCCAAGCATATATTCAATTATGCACAAAATATATCAAGCATATAAGAGATATGAACAATAAGCATAAGCAAGATATGTAAAAACAAGTGAGAGAAAGGAATCGTAAATACGCGAGATTTGTTTCAAGGTTCGAGCACCCTTACTCTACGTCCCCGCCTTCCACACTATGAAGGATTTCCACTAAAAATGATCCCACTGGATCACTCGGTGCCGCAACACCTACAACGAGTTCACACTAGAACTCCGGACCCGCAAGTCCGTCACTTGCTCCCGTAAGAACAAACACACGCAAGCATACTAGCTTGCCGAGACCGTACCTCTTACAACTCCTCCAACCACACGTCGGAATACTTGGTGATCACTTCACTTGATCCCCACAAACACTTCTTCACCGAGGCCACAACCTCTACAACACCTCACAATACAAGGATGAAAACTTGTGATCACTTCTCTTCACAAAAATAACTCTCTCAACAAAGCTCCTATAAGATAGATATGGTAATGGAAAGCTCAAGTATGTGTGAGAAAAACTAGGATAGAGTTATGGTGGAAAACTCAAGAAATCACTTTTGAAAACACTCTTGAAAAACTCTCCTTTTGATATGAAATTATTAGCTCTAAAATAAGTGGAGAAAACACTTAGAGAGGTAGGAAAAACTGGCACAAAAACTCTCTTGAAATCTTGCTAAAACAGTCCAAAACAGCCCCAATATATAGTCTTAAAAAATATAGTCGTTGGGGTCAAAGTCAGCAGTAGATCCTGCTGTCGGTCGACTGGCCGGTCGACCGGCTAATGGTCAAATTTCTGACCGTTGCAGCCTACCGATCGACCTCCCGGTCTACTGTGCCTAGGTTTTGACCTACCGGTCTAACGCCCGGTCAACCTGGCCAGATGCAGAGAGCAAAGCTCTCTGGACGGTCGACCGGCCCTCAAGCCAAACTGGTTGTGCACGTCTGTGCACATCGGTCGACCGCTCGGTCGACCGACTTCTGGCTCGGTCGACCGGTCGATCGACCACCAGAAGACCTGGTCAGAAATCTTTTGGGATTAAAAACTTGGTTAAATAAATCTTTATAAATTCTCATAAGATCTACAAAAATAGGTGAAAAGTCACCTAGAGGGGGGTGAATAGGTGACGATGCTAATCTAGTGAACTTAATGCGGAATTTAAAAACTAAATGCAATTACAATAATGATGCACACACACAAGCAAGTATAAGATATAGCAATTTGCACAATACACAAAGTAAAGAGAGAGAGAGAGAGTAAGAGTCAATGAACAAGCGCAAACACCAAGATATGTTTCGAGGTTCGAGCACCCAGCTCTACATCCCCGCCTTCACCCAGAAGGATTTTAAGTCCACTAGCTTGTCCACAAAGGACTCCCACAAAGGGAACCTCCACCGAGGATTTGGGGCAATCACAATACAAGGAGTACCCAACTCCTCTCCTTACAAACACAACCTCCTCCTTGAGGCACAACTCCAAGCCAATAATCACAACCTCCTCCTAGAGGCAAACTCAAAACCAGTACAATCTCAACCTCCTCCACAACCACAAACCAATACAAGGATCACCTCACAACTTGAGGGATACAACCCAAAGCACAAAGCTAAGAAAAGATTGGGTTACAACTTGGTGGTCTAAAACAACAACCACAAACTATATCTTCTCCCACACAAATATCCTATAGATTAAGATAGTAGATTTTTGCTCAAGTGTGGAGAAAACCAAGGGATTTGAAACCAGCAACTCAAAGAAAATCTTTGGGAAATAAATGAAACCAAGATAGAGAAGTTCAATTCAAAAGCTTTTCCCAAAACCCTTTTCTTTGGTTTTCCAAACCCCAACAAAAACACCAAAAAAATTGTTCAATTTGAATCCAAAAACCTATTTTGATTGCAGTGAAAACACCAGAGAGTATGGAAAAATTCGCACAAAAAATATTAGAGAAAAACTCTTGCCAAAAGGGTATTTATAGGCTAATCCAGAAAATAGCCGTTGGCAGCAGAACTGCCAGAATTACCCTGGCGGTCGACCGCCGGTCGACCGCACAATGGTCATTTTTTGACCGTTGGCAGCTACCGGTCGACCGCCCGGTCGACCGAAACAAACAGAGAGCAGACTGCTCTCAGTCCGGTCGACCGTCACGGTCGACCGTCCCAAAGCTGTCAAACGTGCACAGATTTGTACACGTCGGTCGACCGGCCCGGTCGACCGACCTCAGCCCTAGTCGACTAGTCAGGTTACTAGTCGACTTAGTTGAAGCCTGGAACAGAAATTCAGCTAGAAAGATGTTTAAAAATTCTTTTTATCTTTTCTAAAAATCACCAAAAATAGTTTTATCATTTTGCATTGATATATAAACATGTGGTAAAAAGTTTAGCTCAAATATCAATCAATATGAACTATTTTTGTGTCTTATCATTTTTACCAAAAACCAAAAACTGTATTTTCTAAAACTTGGATTTTGAATAGAAAATACGTTTTGTCCAAAACTCTTCTAAGTACAAAAATATGATATTAAACAACATTTAGGCATGATGCATATGGATAGAAATCCAATATACATGAAACAAATATATATATCATAGTTTTTGTCGTTAATTCCAAAAAATGTTTTGTCAAAAATACCAAAACATATAACACATGAATAAGGAGTCAAAACTAAGTTTGTCTAGGAAATTAAAGCATGCATGTATATAGAACAATTCATATACACATTAAACCATGTAAACTTGTTTTGATCTATCCATTCATGAAAACCAAGATCGGTTAAACCTAAAACCGAAAAACCAAAAACCAATATTCAAAACATGAAACGTGCGTGTTGTGAACTTGAGCATTATCATACTATTCTAATCTTTACAAATTTGGATCTAAACACAAAACTAAACTATGGTACCGAAGTCTTCTTGTAGAGCGCAATCTCCATGCCGACTCGATCCAAAACTCCTTGATCCATCGAGCAAGTGCTATATATGATCTTTGACGCTCGGGCTCTTGAATCAACATGTGGGTAGCTTCCAAATCATCTTGTTGAAGCTAATCACCAACTAATAACTTGACTAATGATCTAAAACTAAAATCACAAGATTATTAGTACACATAACTACATGAGTTAATCATCATCAAAACTAGAGTGGAAGGCCTTTGGGCCAACAATCTCCCCCTTTTTGATGATGACAAAACTCATGGAGTTATATATGCATCGATTAAAGTTAAGCTTTAAAGAAGCTCCCTCTTAACTCATGCATAAACAAATAAACAGTAAATAGTATGCAATAAAGGCTCTTAAACATGAATGCATATAAATGCATAAACAATAAAGGGTTCTAGATACCAATAAAATGTTTAAAACAAAACAATGCTCTAGATACCAATACCAAAACAAAACACCAATTCCAATGAAATGTTTAAAACAAAACACCAATTAAAACAAAACATGCTCTAGATACCAATTACACTCTAGATACCAATTACAAAACATCCAATTACAAAACATGCTTTAGATACCAATTAAAATTAAACTAAATTAAACTTAGTATATGCAAAACAAAAACATGCATATATAAACCCAAATTCTTCTCCCCTTTTTGTCAATCATCAACAAAGGGGTAAAAACAAACATAATGAAAACTCATACTTCTCCCCCTAAATCTTCAAAACAAAGAAGCAATAAATTATTCCAAGGGGTAAAACCAAAGTCAATATGATATCAATTGAAAATAACAAACTTTGAGAAATGCCAAATCCTATTTGAAATAAAACAAGGCATTGAAACAAAATAACATTTTATATCAAAATGAAAACAAGTAATGTAAACTTGATACCAATAGATAATAAAAAATTGATACCAATTTTAAGGAAACAAATAGCATCTTGATACCAAAAGAAGATATTTTTCATTATAAGCATATGATACCAATTACTTTAATATCATAAAGTTAGGGAGTGGGAAACAAAAATAATGATAAACCAAATACCAATTGAAATATAAAATACGAGTTTTCTCCCCCTTTATGAAATACCAAAAGAAAATATATATAGGCTTGAAATAAGATGCAAGATGCCAATTGAAAATTAAATCAATTGAAACATGATATTCATTAAAAATTCAAGCTTAGCAATCTTAAAATTATGATAAAGCTTGTATATGGATACCAATTGAAAAACTCAAGCTTAACATAACCAAAATTTGTGCTTCAAGATATAGGGATATAATAAGCACAAATAAATCATCTATATATGTATGTAAGAAATAGATACCAATAGAAATTGATACTACATGAAGTGTAAGCATACATATATAAAACAAAACATATATGAGTATACAAAAGGATGTCAAGATTGATACCAATTGAAAGAATTCAATGATACCAATTGAAACAACAATAAGATCAAGTGTATGACTCATATCAACTACCACCCATTTCATGATCAAGTTTAAAATGATTTACACTATTAAGCATACATGAGCATGATCTCCCATCCAACCGCCTATTGAATGGTAGGGGTTTTCAAAAATAGATTTGGAATTATAGTTTGTTTGAAAAACTCTACCAAATTGAAGAATACGAACTAGTTGTATGAAAATTTGAAAACTAGCACGTAATCCTTCAAGTGAGGAATAACAAAAATGTTTTTCATGAAAACACATGTAAATCACATGACATTAAAACACTCAAAATCCATATAGCACAAATTGTACTCATGAAAACTAAATCACGAGAAAACATTAAATAGGGTGAGTGTACAAGTGTTGTGTGAAACATATCATCATGAAAAATGGACAATCAAGCTCGATTGAAATTCCTTTAAAATATGAACACATGAAAAACTAATTGAAGAAATCATCTTAAAAATATGAGATTCATCATACATGAGAAATCACTTAGCAAACATGAAATTTATCCAAACAATTTAAACTTCAAGGCATATGTATGTCATGTACAAACTAAAGTATACATACATATCCTAAACACAATGAGTCCACAAAAAGTATATGCATGAAGGCACGTGGCTCAAGGATGTATATGTATAAATGATAGTTTGGACAAGATGGACATATACATGAAGTTAAAACAAAACATGTAAAATGATGAATACAAGTCAAATGTAAGAATCATCAAAACTAGACTATACTAGTACATCAAGTGAATACAAATGAGCGTACAAATATAAATCCTAGTCTTAATGAAAACTTATCATTCAAGCATATATCCAAATCATTAAGCATAAAACGAGTCATAAATCAACAATATTCTAAAAATGATCATCATGTAAATCCACATGCTATAAGAATCAAGATATACATAATAGCCTATAAACATCAAAACATGTGGCTAAATTAGAAATCATACAACACAAGTTATTTATCAAAACATGAATCATTAAAATAAAAAGTCATCGTCAACCATATGATTTGCATGACAAAGACATGTGCATTAAACCTATGATAAACATGATAGCTAAAACATAAAGAGAACACAAAATATGGGTCCATACTAAACATGGGTGTCTCAATAACTAATCATGTAAAGCATAAGTCTAATAAATATGGCAAATATCATACTAATCATGAAATAATGAAACATGATTCAATAAGAACAAAAATCATAAACATCCAAATGGTCATAATGCATATGCATGTGCATTAGATCTAGGGCATACATGTTAGTTTAAACAATATGAGAATACTAAATATAGATCCATATAAGACATGGGTGCTCAAGTAACTAAACATGTATAACACTATTCTAAAGAACATGGCACAAGCATAACAAAACACAACATAAAAAAAATGAACATAAAAAGCATGTAAACACTAAATGGAGTAAGGGATTGTTACCAAAACCGAAGGGGCAACTCTCCATGTCTCCAAAACACCCGGTGGTCCTCCCACCTAGTCTCCTTGAGAGTGAAGCATCCAAATGGTTCTCCTTTTAGCTTAGAATGCATCCACCTCAAGGCACTAACACTCTCACGTTATGCGAGAGCCTCCACCTACATCAAACATTAAAGAGGTGGATCTTGGTACCCATTTTCTTGTCGGTCCACGGGGGTTAGTATCTCTCCTAACCCAAACAAGATTAGTTGCTAAATTTTCAATATGTAATCTATCATAGCAAAATCTAGCAAGGTGGCCTTTTCGACCACAATGTGTACAAGTGTACACGTGAGCATACATATGATGATGGTGATCATGAAAAGCATGTGTATGCCTAGACGGATGTGCATGCAAGGTTTGAACTTGTTTCTTATGAACCAAAGATTCCAATCGTGTATGATTTAAAGCACATTGGCTCAAAGTGGAGCCCAAACAATCAACACTTTTCTTCAAATTATTTATATCATTTTCAATGCTAGAAGATAAAGTGGAGCATGTAATGGAAATGCTAGAAGTAGAAGTTATGCTAGCATGGCAAACATGAATATCAATATCATTTTGCAAAGATTTATTTTTATTCAAAATCAAATCCAATTCTTTTGTTATGAAATCAATTTCATTTTTCAAAGTGAGATTTTCTTTAAAAGTAAAATCCAATTTTGAAGATAAGATCTCATTGTGCTTTACAACATCATCACAATCATTTTTGTTTTTTAAAAATTCATTTTCCTTTAAAGCAAGTTCGAGTTGAGATTTAAGTGAGTCACATTCACTTGCAATCTCTTCCTTCTCTTACAACATCAATTCAAAATTAGAGCATAAATCCTTTAATTCATTTTTCAAAACAAGATTATCATCTTTCAACAAATCATGTTTTTCTAACAAATTTTCAAGCTTTTGAACAAGTTCCATATTTAAAGTTTGAACTTCAAAACATCCATGACAATAGGAACTAGAGCTATCATCTATTTGAGAATCCGATTGTACCTCATGGGAGTCATTCCCATGGACCATAAAGCAAGGTTCTTCGGATATGTCTC
This sequence comes from Agave tequilana, assembly GCA_038442645.1. Taxonomy (NCBI): domain Eukaryota; kingdom Viridiplantae; phylum Streptophyta; class Magnoliopsida; order Asparagales; family Asparagaceae; genus Agave; species Agave tequilana. Next base: position 15,423 of record JAVJIF010016694.1, on the reverse strand, counting down.
TCCTAGATCTCCTTATCTTGTTGATAATCTTTGGAAGCTCGGGAGATGACAACATGCTCCAAACTGCAAAAGCCGAATCATATCGATCAAAAACATGTAGAATATTTTCATTGAGAGATGCTCTAAGTGCCCTAAGTGCTAATGCATTGGCCTTTTTATGCTTGCTACTATTTGGGAAGGATTCTTGTGTAGAGGCTTGATAAGCTAGATGTCCTAGGCTTTTTAAATGACTACTCATCTTGGCTATCCAAATATCATGTCTAGTAAAATTAAACATAGGAGGGCTATCCATGAGTGCAAACTAATATGTGTGCAAATGACAATGCAAATGAAGATTAGCAAACCAAGATCTCACTCCTAGGTGGTTAAACCTAAATATCAGGAGCGCTAGCTCTGATACCAATTGAAAAGTCACCTAGATGGGGGGTGAATAGGTGACGATGCTAATCTAGTGAACTTAATGCGGAATTTAAAAACTAATTGCAATTACGACAATGATGCACACACAAGCAAGTATAAGATATAGCAATTTGCACAATACACAAAGTAAAGAGAGAGAGTAAGAGTCAATGAACAAGCGCAAACACTAAGATATGTTTCGAGGTTCGAGCACCCAGCTCTACATCCCCGCCTTCACCCAGAAGGATTTTAAGTCCACTAGCTTGTCCACAAAGGACTCCCACAAAGGGAACCTCCACCGAGGATTTGGGGCAATCACAATACAAGGAGTACCCAACTCCTCTCCTTACAAACACAACCTCCTCCTTGAGGCACAACTCCAAGCCAATAATCACAACCTCCTCCTAGAGGCAAACTCAAAACCAGTACAATCTCAACCTCCTCCACAACCACAAACCAATACAAGGATCACCTCACAACTTGAGGGATACAACCCAAAGCACAAAGCTAAGAAAAGATTGGGTTACAACTTGGTGGTCTAAAACAACAACCACAAACTATATCTTCTCCCACACAAATATCCTATAGATTAAGATAGTAGATTTTTGCTCAAGTGTGGAGAAAACCAAGGGATTTGAAACCAGCAACTCAAAGAAAATCTTTGGGAAATAAATGAAACTAAGATAGAGAAGTTCAATTCAAAAGCTTTTCCCAAAATCCTTTTCTTTGGTTTTCCAAACCCCAACAAAAACACCAAAAAAATTGTTCAATTTGAATCCAAAAACCTATTTTGATTGCAGTGAAAACACCAGAGAGTATGGAAAAATTCGCACAAAAAATCTTAGAGAAAAACTCTTGCCAAAAGGGTATTTATAGGCTAATCCAGAAAATAGCCGTTGGCAGCAGAACTGCCAGAATTACCCTGGCGGTCGACCGCCCGGTCGACCGCACAACGGTCATTTTTTGACCGTTGGCAGCTACCGGTCGACCGCCCGGTCGACCGAAACAAACAGAGAGCAGACTGCTCTCAGTCCGGTCGACCGTCACGGTCGACCGTCCCAAAGCTGTCAAACGTGTACAGATTTGTGCACGTCGGTCGACCGGCCCGGTCGACCGACCTCAGCCCTAGTCGACTAGTCAGGTTACTAGTCGACTTGGTTGAAGCCTGGAACAGAAATTCAGTTAGAAAGATGTTTAAAAATTCTTTTTATCTTTTCTAAAAATCACCAAAATTAGTTTTATCATTTTGCATTGATATATAAACATGTGGTAAAAAGTTTAGCTCAAATATCAATCAATATGAACTATTTTTGTGTCTTATCATTTTTACCAAAAACCAAAAACTGTATTTTCTAAAACTTGGATTTTGAATAGAAAATACGTTTTGTCCAAAACTCTTCCAAGTACAAAAACATGATATTAAACAACATTTAGGCATGATGCATATGGATAGAAATCCAATATACATGAAACAAATATTTATATCATAGTTTTTGTCGTTAATTCCAAAAAATGTTTTGTCAAAAATACCAAAACATATAACACATGAATAAGGGAGTCAAAACTAAGTTTGTCTAGGAAATTAAAGCATGCATGTATATAGAACAATTCATATACACATTAAACCATGTAAACTTGTTTTGATCTATCCATTCATGAAAACCAAGATCGGTTAAACCTAAAACCGAAAAACCAAAAACCAATATTCAAAACATGAAACGTGCGTGTTGTGAACTTGAGCATTATCATACTATTCTAATCTTTACAAATTTGGATCTAAACACAAAACTAAACTATGGTACCGAAGTCTTCTTGTAGAGCGCAATCTCCAAGCCGACTCGATCCAAAACTCCTTGATCCATCGAGCAAGTGCTATATATGATCTTTGACGCTCGGGCTCTTGAATCAACATGTGGGTAGCTTCCAAATCATCTTGTTGAAGCTAATCACCAACAATAACTTGACTAATGATCTGAAACTAAAATCACAAGATTATTAGTACACATAACTACATGAGTTAATCATCATCAAAACTAGAGTGGAAGGCCTTTGGGCCAACAATAGGTTCATTGAAATATTTTGATATACAAATATGTTTGATCAAAAATCAACACATATTACAAACATTTTGAATCATTTTTGTGATATAGAAATTTTGCCTTAAATAAAAATCCGTATTTTTCAAAATCCATCTTTAATTTGAAAAACGATTTTTTCAAAACTTCTCCAAATGCGAAAACAAGATATTTTAAACATTTTTGAAGCTTAGTGTGTATGAATATGATCCAATACACATATGATATGAAATATCTATGTTTTTGACAATAAGATCTAAAATATGTTTTGATAAATGCAAAACTAAAACACACGATATAGAAACACCAAATAAGTTTTTCTAAGCATTTGAACCAACAATGTGTATGGATGAAATTCAAAACACATATAAACCATATAAACTTATTTTGATGAACTTTATTCATGAAACATATGGATATATATATTTTGAAGCTCAAAAATCAAAACAGTATTTTCTAAAATTAAAACTATCTTATGAAAACGCATATAAATTTTGTGTGTGTATATGAACTTGAGCAATCCACAACTAATATATCCTTTACATTTTATCTAAAAATAAATCTTAACACTTACAAACATGATACAAGTCCTCACGAAAATCTTCTCTTGAAAATCTTCTTCTCCTTCTTGTCTTGGTCCAAACCTTGATCCCTGAGCTAGATTCCTCTTGAGTACTTGATGTGATCTTGATGCGCGAGCTCCTGAATCAACACGTGCTAACTCTAAAACTTGATTTTGAATCTTTTATTGAAGCTAAACACCGATTAAGATCTTAATCAAATATCTGAAACTATATAAACACAAGATCATTAGTACTATAACTACATGAGTTAATCATCATCAAAACTAGAGTGATGGCCTTTGGGCCAACAATCTCCCCCTTTTTGATGATGACAAAACTCATGGAGTTATATATGCATGGATTAAAGTTAAGCTTCATAAAAACTCCCCCTTAACTCATGCATAGCAATAAACAATAAAAATATTCAATAAAGTACATAAACAAAACAAAACATATATGGATAACTCTCAAAATTCTTCTCCCTCTTTTTGTCAATTTCATCAACAAAGGGGTGAGGACAATCAAATAAGAAAGATGTATATGCAATATACATTCATAGACGTAAAGTTAGCTCCCCCTACATTCATGCATTACTTGAAGAAGGGATGACTAAACCCTAACCCACATAAAGCATAATATATAATGTATAAGCGGAGATGTCAAGCTCTCCCTACACACGTGTACCACATAAAGAAGAGAGGTAACGCTCCTCAATGTGAGATACACTCAACATGAATTTATACATAGAAGAGATGTTAAGCTCCCCTGTATATTGGCAATACATATAAATAAATTTTAAAACAAATTTTTGATAATACTTAAAATTAATTTTCAAGTCAATAAAACTAATTTTGATACTAATAAAATCAAATAGTAGTTGACAAAAACAAAAGTTGGTACCATATTTTTTTTAAAATTTAAGATACCAATAGTAGATTTTGACACCAATTGAAGGTGAAACATGAAGTTATCAAATAAATACCAATTGAAATTAATGTATAAGTTTGTATAGATACCAGTTAATACTTGAAATAAAATCAAGCTTAACATATACATATTTGTGCTTTAAGAATGTAAATATATTGTAAAACAAGAACAATCAAATCATATATATATATATATATATATATATATATATATATATTATATATATATATATATATATATATATATATATATATATATGTATATATGTATGTATGTATGTATGTATGTATGTATGAAAATGAAAAAAAACCAATCGAAATTGATACTAATTGAAGTTTGAAGCATACATATATAATAAACAAATATGAGTATACAAAAATATGAAATATCATGAAGATCATTGTATAACTCATACCTACCACCCTTTCATGCACATGATAAAAGATATTTAATAAGGGATATAAGGCATGGTCGCCCAACCATCCGCCCTTAAAGGGTAGAAGTTTTCAAAAATAAGATTTGAAAGTAATTATAAATTGTAAACACTACCAAGTGAAGAATAAATAACTAATTTAAGGTAATTTTTGAAAAACTAGTTAAAGATTCTTCAAGCATGAAAACAAATTATATATTCCATGAGGCATGTTAAATACACAAGAGTTGACACTCGAAATCTATAAAGCTCATAAATGCTCATGAAAATAAAATCATGAGTAAACAAAAGAAATGTGAGTGCACAATAATCATGTGAATAGCATATTCATGAAAATAAGCAATAAAGTTCAAAACATTAAAACCTATGAAAATCATAAAGATTTATTTTTCATTAAAAGCAAACTTCAAGGTATATATATGTTCTATCAAAACTAAAAATATACATACATATCTTAAACACAAACAGTCCATAATAGAATTTGCATGAAGGCAAGTGACTCAAGGGTATATATGTATATTTATTAGTTTTAGCCAAAAATAATATATACATGAAGCAAAATATGTACAAAAATAGGGAAAACAAGAATAAATGAAAGAATCATCAAAACTAGGTTATACATGTACATGTAATGAGTACAAATGAGTAATGAGGCACAAACATATAATAATCAAGTGTAGCTCACTACTTGTACAAGTATAAATACAAGTTTTAACGAAAATTACATTTAATCTAGTAATCACCATATGAAGTTCAAAGCCAAAACATGCTAAAAGTATTTATATAAAAGCATGTAAATAAAATAGAAGTTTAGAGATAGTTACCAAACCATATGCACTATTCTCTAAGCCTCCATACCATGGTGGTCCTCCCACCAATCATCCTTGAAGGTGATGCATCCAATGTATTTTCCATCAAGCTCAACGCATCCACCATCAAGGCACCATACCTCTTACGTCATGTGAGAGCTTACACCTACATCAAACACAAGTGGTGGGAATTTTGGTACCTATTTCTTTTTGGATCCACGGGGGTTAGCATCATAAGGAACTCAAACATTATTATTTACAAAATTTATAGAATTTAATCTGTCAAAGCAAAATCTTGCAAGATGGCCTTTGCGGCCACAATGTGTATATTTGTACACCCTAGCATGCATATGAGTAGTGTAAATGTGAGTAAGATTTGCATATGTATGCCGTGAGTTATGTGCATGAACATGTGAAACTTGTTTCTTTTGAAATAAGATTTCCAATTTAGAATGGTTAAATACACAATTGCTCAAAGTTGAGCTCAAACAATCAATTCTATTTTTTAAGACATGAATCTAATTTTGATCAATAGTAGCATGAAAATGGTAAGAATCATTATTAGCATGGCAAGAATGAGAATCAACAATCTTTTTCTTTTTAGAAATATTTTCTTTTTCTTATGAAATAATTTTTCTTTTCAAAGAGTTATTTTCTTCCAAAGCAATCTCTTTTTCTTTTTCAACGAAAATAATTTTATTTTTCAATGAATTGTTTCCTTCACAAATGTCATTTAATTTTGAAAATAAAGAAATATTCTTCTTTTTCAAAAATTTATTTTCTTTGAAACACATTCAAATTTATTTTAAAAGAATCTTTTTCTTTCTTTAACAATTCATATTTTTCAAGAAGTTTTTGACAAAAGGATGCAAGCTCATCATAAGGCATGTCAATATCTTCTTCAAGCTCGGATTCAGAATTTACCTCAAGGGGGTCATCCCCTTGGACCATGTAGCATATGTTGGAAGCCTCACTTCCATCATTCGAGTCGCTCCCCATATAATATTTCTTTTATTCACCAAGAGATATAAGTGTGTTCCATACTACAAAAGCTGAATCAAAGTTAGAAACTCTACATAAATAATCATTATTTAGGGTTGACTTTAAAGTATGGATGGCTTTTGAGTTAGTCTCTAAATGTTTCCCATTTAAATAATATAAATCTTTAATAGTGGCAAGATAAACATGAATTCCTAGAGTTTTGAGGTACATAGACATCTTAACTTTTGAAGTTTGGATATTAAGAATGTCAAACATAGGAGGTGTCATGAAATCCATAAGTGTGTGTTCAAATATAGTGATTAGCTAAAATGAGGATCTTTAACTCAAGGTTGTTAGACCCAAATCAAGAGCACCAAGCTCTGATACTAAATGAAAATATATCTAGAGGGGGGTGAATAAGTGTACTAGCTAATCTAATGATAATGATGCGAAAATAAAAACTATATAAGCAAACTAAAACTATTAAGCTAAACACACAAAGTATAACACAAGAGTGTAGCCGAATTCCCTGTGAAGGGCTTTAGACTATCTCCTCAGGATTCCTCTAAATTAAGAGTTGAGGTGTCACTATGGCTCTCTTGGTTGAATACAAGTATGAGCAAATAATCCCAAGCATATTTTTAATTAAGAACAAAATATATCAAGCATATAAGAGATATGAACAATAAGCATAAGCAAGATATGTAAACACAAGTGAAAGAGAGAGAGAGAGAGCAATCACAAACACGAGAGATTTATTTTGAGGTTCGAGCACCCTTGCTCTACGTCCCTACCTTCAACACTATGAAGGATTTTCACTAAAAACGATCTCACTGGATCACTCGGTGTCGCAACACCTACAACGAGTCACACTAGAACTCCAGACCCGCAAGTCCCTCACTCGTTCCCGCAAGAACAAATACATGCAAGCAAACTAGCTTGCCGAGGCCGCACCTCTTACAACTCCTCCAACCACACGTCAGAACACTTGGTGGTTACTTCACTTGATCACCACAAGCACTTCTTCACCGAGGCCATAACCTCTACAACACTCACAATACAAGGATGAAAACTTGTGATCACTTCTCTTGATCACAAAAATAGCTCTCACAACAAAGCTCCTATAAGATGATATGGCAATGGAAAGCTCAAGTATGTGTGAGAAAAACTAGGATAGAGTTGTGGTGGAAAACTCAAGAAATCACTTTTGAAAACACTCTTGAAAAACGCTCCTTTTGATATGGAAGTATTAGCTCTAAACTAAGTGGAGAAAAACATTTAAAGAGGTAGGAAAAACTGGGACAAAAACTCTCTTGAAATCCTGTCTAAAACAGCCCAAAACAGCCCCAACATATAGGCCTAAAAAATATAGCCGTTTGGGTCAAAGTCAGCAGCAGATCCTACTGTCGGTCGACCAGCCAACGGTCAAATTTTTGACCGTTGCAGCCGGCCGGTCAATCACTCGGTCGACTGTGCCAAGGCTTTGACCTAACGGTCGACCGCCCGGTCGACCATGGCCAGATCCAGAGAGCACAGCTCTCTGGACGGTCGATCGCCCGGTCGACCGGCCCTCAAGCCAAACTGGTTGTGCACGTCTATGCACATCGGTCGACCGCCTGGTAGACCGCAAGAAGACCTGGTCAGAAATCTTTTGGATAAAAAACTTGATTAAATAAATCCTTATAAATTCTCATAAAATCTACACAAATAGGTTCATTGAAATACTTTGATATACAAACATGTTTGATTAAAAATCAACACATATTATAAATATTTTGAACCATTTTTGTGATATAGAAATTTTTCCTTAAACAAAAATCCATATTTTTCAAAATCCACCTTTCATTTGAAAAATGATTTTTTCAAAACTTCTCCAAATACAAAACAAGTTATTTTAAACACTTTTGAAGCTTAGTGTGTAAGAATATGATCCAATATACACATGATATGAAATATCTATGTTTTTGACATTAAGCTCTAAAATAAGTTTTGATAAATGCAAAACTAAAACACACGATATAGAAACACCTAATAAGTTTTTCTAAGCATTTGAACCAACAATGTGTATGGATGAAATCTAAAACACATATAAACCATATAAACTCATTTTGATGAACTCTATACATGAAACATAAATATATATATTTTGAAGCTCAAAAATCAAAACGGTATTTTCTAAAATCAAAACTATCTTATGAAAACACATATAAATTTTTTGTCTGTATATATGAACTTGAGCAATCCACAACTAATCTATCCTTTACATTTTATCTAAAAATAAATCTTAACACTTACAAACACGACACAAGTCTTTATGAAAATATCTTTTGAAAATCTTCTTCTCCTTCTTGATTTGGTCCAAATCTTGATCCATGAGCTAAACTCCTCTTGAGTACTTGATGTGATCTTGATGCGTGAGCTCCTGAATTAACACGTGCTAGCTCTAAAACTTAACTTCGAATCTTTTATTGAAGCTAAATACCAACTAAGATCATAATCGAATATCTGAAACTATATAAATATAAGATCATTAGTATTATAACTACATGAGTTAATCATCATCAAAACTAGAGTGATGGGCCTTTGGGCCAACAGTTCCACCATCGGACTAGTTGATGAGGGTAATGCAATATGGGTCTATAGTGACAACCTTCCTTTGGGCCGATTATCACACACCAAGGTTCTTCCACTTGCATTACCCACATCAAGTATCCGAAGCCATACATAATTCGGCCAAACAATAGTCTTCCTTTGGGCCAGCTATTGTTCGCATGAACTACATACGCAATTAAATAAGCTCTTTTATAAATTCTTTAATTTGAACATGTGTGTGTGTATCTTTATCTGTGTGTTATCTACTGTAGTAAACATCAATATTCATAATTCTAGAATAATATAAGTAATAATATAAATATTGATGAAGCGGAAACATGTAAGGGTACACATAACCATGGTAAACAAACACTTCATTACCTTCTTTATGTCAACTAACTATTGTTTTATCATGTATTGTGCCTGTAACACTGTAGTGCTCATCAAGAGCTTAGAAAGGGCTATTTACATGCCCAAAATAAAGGCCGGATGAGCCCGTAACGGCTAATTGAAGTTTCTATTGACATAGCGGGTCTGCGTACTTATCGGGTCTGAATCAGATCCGACCCGCAATGGTTAAATTATTGATTTTCTTTCTTATTGTGCCGGGTTTAAAGAACTGAATAAAACTCAATAAATTTAATGTGAGATTAAGTGAGATTAAATTTCTTTATTTGATTAGAATTCTATCCCAAAATTTTCCTAATAGACTAGAATTCTATCTCAATCCTAAAATTCAAAATAATCTCAACAATTTAAATTTAAACTTTATATAAGATTAATTAGGAGTAGTTTTTTTTATTAGATTAAAATTATGTCGCTAAATTTCTACTCCTAACTACTTTCATAATCCCCTTGATTAGGAAACCCAAAATCAAATAAACTTTTTTTTTTAAATTAATCTCGTTGCCTACTTGCATGCAGCCATGTGATACCTTTTTCTGTTATCTCACCATAGGCCGCTTACATGCCCACGCATGCAGGCGGGCCCAGATTCATGCAGGCGCTTGCTATATATTGGTTTTTTTAAATTTCTTTTTAAACAAAAAACTTAATTAAAAATAATAACACATAAAAAAATTACAAAAATATATACATAATTCAATTTATCATCTCCAGTTTAATTCAATATTTGAGACAAAAAAAATATTCTTTATTGAATTAAACAAAGAGATACATAATTTTCATAGATTGAGATCGAAAAATGTTTACTTTATATCCCAATGATCCGATAAAAAGGAGGCTCTGATACCAATTGCTAGATCTAATTATATTCCATACAAGATCTCACATATACATAGCCACTTTATCATGATCAACGGAAAGGAGGGTTTTAGGCATATCTGATTCCATCACAAAAAGGATGCCGAAGGTTGCACGATTCCGAGGATGTCGAAATTGAGGAAGAGGATTCTTCTCTCTATCCGTCAAATTCTCTTCTTTATCCTTAGAGGAGATGAGAGGCCTCCAAGAGAGATTGTCATTGTTGTGAAGAGCGAACTCTACCCATCATATATATAGCATCAAGGAACCCTAGTTCAACTTATCATAGATATAGGACCTTGATTTATAACATGAGTTCCACACGTGCAGATGAGTCTCACATTTAATTTAAATACACTCATAACTAAGTGTAATTGAAAACGTGTCTAGACTAAAACCATTTAGGCTTGATCAACTCTTTATCGGGTCAAACGACCTAGGTTAAGTGGGCGGGTGCAAATATCCAATCGACTTGATTAGGCCCAAATTAAATTGGACTTTAAAAAGCATGATAAGTCTAACATTTTACACTCAGTGACTGACTACAAGTAGACTCAAAAGTACAACAAAAATACTCAAGTCATAGTGCATAGAGTCTAGAAGTGTGTATAATACCCTTCATACATCTTTTCTCTTGAGTCTGTTTTTAATAAATAAGTAGGGTCTAATTATTGTAATTCCTATGAATTTTTCACTGATCGGTTATGCAATTTTTTAAATTTAACGCACAATGTTATCAAGATGATTCACTGGTGCATGATGAGGTAGACAGTAAAATTTCCATTTTTTCCCCTATACTCTGAACATATACTAGTAAGAATGTCAGGTAATAAAAATAAAGACAAGCCTTTTGAGAGTATTTATACGTAATTAGGTCTTCTAGCAATGAGTATACTGATAGTGGCCGATATGATGTGTTAGCAATTACTTTTCTCTCGAGTTGTCTACTCTAGTCATAAACTTTATTTCTCTGAAATAACTTTGAACTGTAAAATGCATAATTCTCGTCTTCTTCTTAAAGATGGTGATGATTTTCTACAAATCTATTGTTATTCTATGTCTCCAAATACCTCTTCTTGTATTTACTTTTAACTTCAAAAAGAAAGTACTCTCTTCTCATTTGGCATAATTAACTTGACACATAACTCTTGAATTTTCAAAAGTTGCAATTTTTTGTTTTGAAAACCAACAAGAAGCTCGTCACTGCTTAGGAGGTTCTATATTGTTGGAAAAGTCGTTCTACCCCACATATTCAAAAGGGCTTTTATTCGTAGTGTCCCTCAAATTTGAAGGATAAAATAACATAGATTCATCAAGCACTTATCAAAGTCCTTCTGAAAGTCAAAAGAAAAATTGTAAAGAATAAGATAGACTTATTTTTTTAAATATTCTATTAAACTTTTAGGGTTTTCTCAAAAAATTCCCTAAATTTCAATAATTACAAAATATCCTCCTAAACTATTTTCAAAAATCTCAGAAAATCCCATGCCATCAGCTGGCCATTTGGGAGGTGGCATGTGTTTCTTCCGTGCATTTTTATGACGGTTTTACTCTTACCTAGCCCATGTCTTGCACGAGTTTTAATGTTTTAAGTTGAATCCTAATTAAATCTTATTTAAATTCTAATTAAATATTAGTTTAAATCCTAACTAAATCTTAGATTAATCCTAATTATAATAGAAGAAGTTTCTTCTATATGATGATAACCTAGCTCCCCAAACTCCTTTCGTACAACACAGTCACACACAGTCCGAAGACACCGTCCAGCTCTGCCCCCTTGATCATCTTCCTTGCCGTCGGGGTCCTGATTGTGAGGCACGCGACCTTGGGGATGGTGGCGGTGAGATCGCTGATGGAGAGGTCGAGAGGGAGATGACAAAAATCTCAGATTCATGGTCATCGACGAAGTGGAGGGCGTCTGAGAAGTCGATGGAGTTGGAGCTCATCCATCCGTGAAGGATCGCAACCATTTGAAGAGAAAAATTGAAGTTAGGGTTTCTATCAGAGAGTTGAACAGAGAGAGTTTCAAATATTAGAGAGTTGGAAAGAGAGTGATGGCTGGTCATTTGGGCGAAGGAGGCGGCTGGGGGCACCGCGAGGATTGGGATAGGGATTTTGTTCCTTTTGATATTAGAGGGAAGGGGCAGGACAGGGTCGCCACCGGGTCTAGGGAGGGGAGGAGGGGATGAAGAGGAGAGGGGAGCTGGGAGAGATTTTAGTAAATTAGAAAAAAAAAATTAGGAGTAAAATAGTAATTTATTTTTAAAGAATTTGTTTTAACTATTTGAGGGCCTAGGGTCATGGGTCATTTTCGCATGTCTGTTAACAGCGTTATAGGGAGAACTGGAAAACATATAGTTTTAGGGGTTTTTGACATTATTGAAGTTTAAGGGGTATTTTGAGAAAACCCTGAAAGTTTAATAGAGTATTTAGAAAAGAAGCCAATAAAATATTATGGTGCGATTTTGAGTAAATTCTAGTTGTGAATGTGAAGTGTATTGTCAAATTAGGTTTTAGGGGGTGGGACATGCTCTATCCATAAGGCCGAGGTGTAGCCTGCAAAACAAAAACAATTAAAAGTTGTAATGCTTCGATCCCCGGGGATGGAGACATTACTGCGACGTATATACGCATGGCGAATATACCTCATATATATACGCTAAGAATCAGTATATGTAAGAATTAGAGTACGAAAACACAATGATAATATACATTCCAACAATAATAGTACAAATACACTGCTATCATAGAGTGTGATACACTATTACAAGAATATTATATCACCAAGAGGTGTAAAAGGATGATTTACAAGGAGATATAAAAATATGAATAGTACAAAAAAAGCTCATGAGATTCAACAAGGGATCTCGAGAGTTGAGCAGGAGGGGCCGGAAGAAAAGAACTACGGACGGTCTACCATCAATCTACCAACTACCACTGCGCAACTCTGATCGGTAACAAGAAGTCTATCTGGTCTAAGCTCCAGAATCTGAACATGCAAGTCCATGGGTTATCAGAAAAGTACCCAACGAGTACCCGAAATTAAGTCAAGTGGTGTGCACAAGCAAACACGCGTGTATCGATAAAATCGACTTGGAAAAACATGTATAAAAAATTGTGTCATGAGCATACATACATGAACATGTAATGAGGCATTAAGTAATGTGCTATATGTAGATGTGCCAAAACCAATTGCACGAGCTCAGTTGACGGATTCATGAGTTTAGTACGTCGAAGGATAATCCAAGCAAGGAATCCCTCATATATATAACATATACCTCATGTCTCTATCGATTGAGTGCATACAACTCGAGTTGCCCCCAAATAACGAAATAAAAGAGCATCATAAACAGGAACTGTGGAGTATATCGTATACTCAAGTGTAACATCTTGTTCCGGAACGTGTACTTAGATACATATTCAGATCTTTTGATCGTATATTTTGATTTTCTTTCCGTGTTTATTTTATTTTATGGTTATTTATGCGATTGTTTTGCATTGGATCTGAATTTTCAGACTTAGAGTTAGCTCTAGTCTGAATCGCGACCCAATCCTAGTGTATTGCTTGACTTGATATTTCTGGTAGTCAGATTTGACTGGTTTCAATTTCAAACACTATTTTCTAATATTTTATATTTTCACGATTTTAAAATATTTCTGAATTAAATTATAAAATCTTCAAAACCAGTATCGATAGGTGCACCGATCGATTCTCAGATTTTTTTTATTTACAAATGGAGTTGAATTTCTAAAAAAATGCTTTCACATTATTTCTTAGAATCATTTTTCTATGTAAAAGCATTTTTGAGAATTTTTCTGAATTTATCAAGATTCGACCGGATTTGGGTGTCAATCGGTATCACGATAGATTCTAGGATTTTTATTTTGAAAATGAGATTGAATTTCTTGAATCTGATTTCATTATAATCTTTAGAATAATAGTCTCTATTTTAAAAAATTTAAGACCTTTGCGAGTTACTTCAATTTTTCGGCATTTTAGGTATTTTCCCAGATTCTAGAATTTTTCCCAGATAATTTTCTTTTTTTTTTTTTCTTTTCTTTTTTTTTTCTTCTTACTCATTATTTTCTTCTTTAATTTTCTTTGCCCTAATTTTCTCCACCACACAAATCTCCCAAAATATCTTCCACCCACTCATTCTTTCTCCTCCCAAATGCGACCCTCAACCCCAACTGGACGCGGACCAAACCCAATACTGGGCTCAATAAGCCCAGACGTGGGCGTCATGGATGCGGGTCCCATAAACCCCCTCTCTAATATATATATATATATATATATATATATATATATATATATATATATATATATATATATATATATATATATATATATATATATATATATTCTCTCCATCACTCTCTCACTTTCCCTCATACTCTCAAACTCTCTCCTCTCTTTCTCCCTTCACTACTAGCAGTCCAGACCTGACCTCGGCTAGCCCATCGCCGGTGATTCCGTGGCGACAACAACCACCACCGGCCACCTCAACTCTAGACTTAACTCCGGCGACCAAAACTCCCCCTCCAAACTCCTCCACCATTAAAAACACCACCATCACCTTCACACCACCATCAACGCCATCATTTACACCACCAGCACCACCAAGTCAACCACCACCTACGACAACCCCTCTATTCCGAAGAACTTCTTTGATTTAAGCCCTCCGCGGCCTCCTAAACCACAACTCTAACCACCTCTTCTTCCACCTCCAACAACAACAACTACACCAACACACACCCTCTGCCTTACTCCTACTCCTCCTCCACCAGCTGCGACAGCTCCCTAGCGTCCCCCTCAGTGCCTTCTCTGGCCGTCGACCAGCCCGGCGCAGCCGGGCTCCCCTCTCTTCTCTCTCTATCTCTACTGCTATCTCTTTATCTCTCATTATTCTCTCTCTATCTCTCTCTCACTTGCACTTTATTTCTTCCCTCTCTCTTTGCATTACTCTCTGCTTGCTCACTCTGACTCTCATTCGCTACTCTCCCTTTCTTCTTTTCGTTCTCTCTCTCTTTGTCTGCACTCTCTTTCTCTCTCTGTCTATTCTCTCTCCCCCTTTATTTTTCTCTATCTCTCATGCCCCCTCTCTCTTTCTCTGTTCTCTCCCACTGTGCCCCTCTCTCCTGGCCGTGAGCCCCATGGTTGTGACCTTTTCTCTCTCCCCTCTCTTTTACTCTCTCTTGTTATATTCTCTCTCTTCTTTCTCTCTCTAGATCTTTTCTCTCTCTCTCTCTTCCTCCATTCACTCACTTATTGGCGCATGTGCGCGTGTTTCCAAAGTTCAAGATTTCATGGTGTTTCCCGTTGATTTATGCGAGTGTTCTCACCTTATTTATTGGGGTTCCCCGCTTCGTCGGGTGAATTG
>JAVJIF010016693.1:0-131091 GCA_038442645.1 Agave tequilana | reverse complement strand
AGTGACAATCAAAGAGCACCGCGGAGATGAACTGCTCGCAATGGCACTCGAACCCATGAGATGAGAGCTTCTCAGTTCATATTTGAACTGGCCTCTTTGGGGCTGAATGCGAACCTCGCGTTTTTGAAGTGAAACGCGATGATCTCATTCTGGCGTAGCCTACTACTGAACGCGTGTCTTGCGCTTTTGAATAGAAACGCGAAGGTTATCCTTTAACACTGTCAGGACTCTCGCATTTTAAAAATGAAGCGTTAAGGTCAAGTCCTGACGCGGCCTTAGGCTGAACGTGGGTCGCGCGTTCTCGCGTTTTGGCACAGCTTGAGAGTGGACGCGAACTTCACCTTTTGGCGCTGAAACGCGCAGCTCATGAACGCGAGCATCACGTTTTATTGCAGAAATGCGGGGCTGAAAGTGAACTTCGCGTTTGGTGCCGAAACGCGGAGGTGAAAGCGAGCTCTGTTTGCTGATGGTGAACTTGACGTCTTTGTCGACGATCAGTAATCTGTTGGCTCGCAGGAGTTGATGTGAACCCCTGCAAATCGAGTTTGCTGAGCCTTAGAAGGAATTTTGCGGCGAGATTTGTCTTCATCATCATTGGCCTCACGGGTCTCGTAGGAGACATTGGTGCGGGCCACATATGCTGTTGCAGCCACTCCTGTCTGCTGACGATGAGTGCAACGCCTTCGCCGTCTCTCGGCATTCCGATTGAGTCGAAGAGGTTGTTGAGAACCCCCGGCATCCGGAACTGGAAGTGTCTTGATAAAAGGATGGAGGGAGATTGGTCTCTATTGCCAACTTAACCGTGGGTCATGGCGCGGGTCTCTGAAAAGATGTTGGGGCTGACCATGTTATCTCCACGGGAGACTCCCGAAGCTTAGGGGGAGTTCAACATCTCTTAGTCGAATTTGACACAAGCGATTCGACTGTGAATCCAAGCATCTTGACGTCGACTTGCGCCACCACTTTCTCGTTGGTTGAGAAAGATCATAATCCCCAGCGGAGTCGCCATCTCTTGTTTGATACAGAGTAGAAAAATTTGCGTAAAATTTCCTTGAATCAATTGAAAAGTTACAACGGACTTATACTCCGACTACAAGGGAGGGAGGATGTTGAGTCTTGAATCCTCTCTTTGTTTAGTGCTGGGTTCTTCAGGTGGCGATGGAAAGTGAATCTTATTTTTCGTTGACCGGCCAAACGTCAAGTGTCTCTTGTGGATCCTCTCTATGGATCTACTGTGGAGTAGCACAGCTCCTCTCAGTAATGGAATCTCAAAGAGATTTAAAGAACTTGAACCTAGCAAGTTAACAAAAAGAGTTGAACTCTTCTCAGGCTACAAGAGCTTTGAGGTCGAAATCTACTGAGGTAGCTCTCCTCCTCTGCCATGGCTTCTTGGATTCCTCCATCGGGACTCTCCTCCTCAGCCTTTTAGAAGAGGTACCCTCCCCCTGGGTCCCTTAGAGAGGTCTCCTTCCAAAAAAACCCCCGGGGTCCTCCTTCTTCTTTAGCTATTCATAGCTATTTATAGAGGAATTGGGGTGTAACCAACCCCTTAAATCTCTCTATAATGAGAGGGGGTGTAACCAACTCCTTAAATCTCTCCACAATGGAAGTTATTCCCCATTATGTGGAGAGAAAATGGGGTGTAACTGACCAAGTTTGTGGCTCAGTTATAGCAAAAATTGCGGGTCTCGCGCTGGACGCGGACCTCACTCTGATGTTGAGACGCGGAGCTCACAGGCTCGCGTCTGCGTTGGAACGCGGAGCTGCTCAGACTTGCGTTTGAGTTGAAATACGGAATTGGCTGAGGTTCGCGTCTGGCGACCTCCGCGTCTGACATTGCGAAAGGACGCGAGGTCCGCGTCTGGCGATCTCCGCGTCTGATATTGGAACGCGAGGTCCGCATCTGGCGACCTCCGCGTTTGACATTGGAACGCAAGGTCTGCGTCTGGGAAGTTCACGTCTGAGAGGTTCGCGTCTGAGACTGGAAGCTATCTCCGTATCTGGGAGGTTCGCGTCTGAGGCTTTGTCCGTAGTAATTTTTTGATAGCCTACAGTGTTTATGCCTAATTTTCATATCACAAAACGGTTCAAATAGTTTGTAATATGTGTTGATTTTTGATCACACATGTCTGATATTTAAAGATCTTATAAGAACTTATTTTTGTGAAATTTATGAGATTTTATGGGATTTAATTGAAATTAAAAAGATAAGTTTTTTAATATCCTAAAATTCCCCAGCCAGATCAGCTGGCGGTCGACCAGACCGGTCGACTGGACCAGTGGTCGGTAGACCGAAACGGTTGACGGATGTGCACGAGGGACGTGCACATGGCCAGCTATGAAGACCGGTCGACCGCACGAGGGACATTGTTGTTGTTTAAGAGAGGAGTTGTGTTCTCCCAGTTTGTATTACCCAAATTCTCAGTGGAGTTTTCCTGTGTGGGAAGTCCTGTGTGGACGCTCTAGTGAAAATCCTTCTGTGTGAAGACGGGACGTAAAGCAGTGGCTCAAGTCCGAAACATATCTCGGTGTTTGCGATTTATCCACTATCTCTTAATTCTCTCTCTTATATCTTACATTGTTTCATATTGTTCATTTCATACTTGTATGCTTGGTATTATTTGTGTGCCCATACTAGTGTTGAACTAAAAGAGCTTCATATAGCATCTCAACTCTTATTTAGAGGAATTTAGAGGAGATGTTCAGAGCCCGTCACTAGAAATTGGTTACACTCTTTGGTTACCTAACTGTGTTGCAGTTAGTTTTTAATTCTGTATCATTTGTCATTAGATTAGCCATACATTTATTCACCCCCCTCTAGGTGTATTTTCAATTGGTATCAGAGCCTACACTCCTGATATAAGGTTTAACCACCTAGGAGTGAGATCTTGGTTAGCTAATCTAATATTACATTTGCACACATATAGTTTTATATACTCATGGGTTTCATGACCCGTCCCATGTTTGATGTTGCTAACGTCGATGTATGGAAGCTTAAGATGAGTATGTACCTAAAAATCGTAGGAATGCATGTTTACCTTACCACTATCAAGAAATCTTAACTTGGTAATAGCAAGCATATAGAGGCCAATGCACAAGCCCTAATGGCACTTAGAAACACACCTAGCAAAGATTACCTTTTTATGGTTTCTCATTATGATTCCGCTTTTTCAGTGTGGAACACTTTGACCTCTCCAAAGCTTCAAACGACAAACATTGTGGAGAAGGAATCTAGTAAGGATGAATCTGAACAAGCTTGCTACATGGTCCAAGAGAATGACTTCTTTGAGGTAAACTCGGATACTCAACTAAATGATAGTACTAGTTCTTCCGGTGATGACTATATGGATGCTAATACTTTGAATGAAGAACTATCTATAGTATGTGAAAACTTGTTATAAAAATATAAAGTTTTGAAAAACAAAAGCTTTGGATTAAAAGAAGAAAATAAAAATTTGTCTTCTAAACTTGATATTGCTTTGCAAGAGAGAGATGAGATTTCAATTGAAAGGGACTCATTGAAATTCCAACTTGATCTTGCTCTAAATAAAAAAATTGAAAAATAAAAATGATTGTGACCTTGTTTTGAAGAAAAATGAGGATTTGACTTCAAAACTTGAAATTGTTTAAAAAAGAACAATTTTTAAAAAATAAAATAGCTTTTATTTCAAAAGAATTGGAACTTGTTTCAAAGAAAAATCTTCTTTGAAGAATGATTTAGACTCACATGTTTGCCATACTAATATTACTTCACCATATAATATTTCTATTGCATGCTCCACTTTATCTTCAAGTATTAAAAATGATATATGTGTGTTGAAGAAAAGTGTAGATTGTTTGGGCTCCAGAGACAATTTGCCTTGAACCACACACGATTGGAATCCATATTTCGCAAGAAATAAGTTCCACATATCCATGCACACAAACCACGACATACACATGCTTACCATGCTCACGCACTTGATTCAAAGTATGCTCATGTGTACACTTGTACACATTGTGGACGTACGGGCCACCATGCAAAATTTTGTTATGATAGATCAAATACTTCAAATTTTACAAATAAATTTGTATGGGTTAGAAAAGGTGCTAACCCCATGGACCAATAGAGTATGGGTATCAAAAGTCACTCCTATTCTATTTGATGTAGGTGTGGGCACTTGCTTGACGTGAGAGCATTGGTGCCTTGATGGTGGATGTTTTGTACTTGTACTGATGGACACTACTTTGGATGCATCACCTTCAAGAAAGTTTGATGAGAGGACCACCAATGGTTTGGAGATCTAGAAAATAGCCCTAATGGTTTTGATAACTATCTCTAACTCCTTATTAGTTTACATGCTTTAATATTATTGACTTTTAGCACGTATTGGTTTTCATGTTTTTTATGTTAAATACCATGATAATTAGACTTGTGATATACATATGTAGTATTTGAGATACACCCATGTTCATATGAATTCATATTTTGTGTTCTTGCTAGTGTTTAACTACTTTGTATATGCTAGCTCTAAGACATGTGCATTTACATAATAATCATATGGATTTTTTATTATGATTTTGCACTTCACAGTCTTGATTACATGTTTAAAATATAGTTTTCATTAAAATTTGTGTATATACTTGTATAATTAATGAGCCACATTTGATTTTTTTATGTTTGTACTAAATTGCTCACTTTTACTCATTAGATGTACTAGTATAGCCTAGTTTTGATGATTCATGCATTTTGACTTGTATTCTTATTTTTCATACATGTTTTTCATGATAATGTGTAGCTTCAAGTATATGTCAATTTTGTCAAAACTTTAAATATACATGTCTATCCTAGAGTTACTTGTCTTTCATGTAAATTTTATTTATGAACTCATTTGTGTTTGGGATATGTATGTATACTTCTAGTTTAGACAAGCATACATATACCTTGATATTTAGTTTTGATGATTTTCATGTTTTTTGATAAAAGAATTTCATTTGAGCTTAAATGTCCTATTTTCATGATTTTGTTGATTACATGACTTTTTACACTATGTTTAGTATTTACTCATGATTCTTTTTCTTATGATATATGAGCTTTATTGCTATTTGAGTATCGATGATCGTGTGATTTTCATGTTTTCATGGATTCATTCATGTTTTATTCCTTACTTGAACGACTTCGTACTAGTTTACAAAATTATCAGAAAACTAGTTACTTAATTCTTCATTTTGAAAGAGCTTTCAATTGGTATCATGAAATATGCCTTATATATCTAAAGTGTCAATGCATGCTTCATGAAATATATAATTTGGTTTCATATTTTAAAGAATCTATAGCTAGTTATTTCAAACTATCTTAAACTATTTCATATTCTTCACTTGATAGAGTTTTTCAATTTTGCTAAAATTATTTTCAAACTTATTTTTGAAAATCCCTATCAACGCAAAGGGCGGATGGATGGGCGACCACGCCTTATATGCTCAACTTGAATATCTTTTTTAAACATGTGCATGAATAGGGAGGTAATTATGAGTTATATACTTGATCCTCATTATATTTTCAGTTGGTATTACAATTGATATTTTTATATTTGTATTACAATTGATATTTTTATATTTGTATACTCATATTTGCGTTTCTTATATATGTATGCTTCAAATTTCAAATAGTATCAATTTCGATTGGTATTTATATTTTCATACATGTATATATGATTTGATTGTGCTTATAATATCTTTACATCTTAAAGCACAAATTATGTTTAAGCTAAGCTTGATTTAGTCTTTAATGTCAATTATTTTCAATTGGTATCTTATATATCGTTTTTATTAGTATTTCATAAGGGGAGAGAAAAATTCGTATTTTAACTTTCAATCGGTTTTTATTTTCAATTGGTATCTTACTCTCATTCTTTATGATGAAAAATACTTTATTTTGGTATATGCTAATATTTTCAATATTGGTATCAATAATCTTAAATTAGTATTATTCTCAATTTCGTATCCTTATTGCAAAATGAGTTGTGTTTACTCAAAAATTTGGTTTGTATTTTAAATTGGTTTTTACTTTCAATTGGTATCAAAATTTACAATATATATTTTAATTGATATAAAAAACGTACAATGTTTCATTTTCTATTTGTATCAAAAATTTACAAGATATTTTCAATGGTATCTTAAAAGTTTTGTTTATTTTCAATTAGTATCATAAATTGGTATTATAATGTTTCGATATATATAACTTTATCATTAATTGGTATATTTTCAATTGGTATCTTAAATATTGTTTGATTTGTTTTCGCCCCTTTATTGATGATTTGACAAAAGGGGGGAGAAGAATTTTGAGAGCTTATAAATGCATGTTTACTTTCTTGTTAATGCATATATGTTTTGTTTATGCAAAAAGGGGAGAAGTATTTGGAGAGTTTATATATGTTTATTTTCTCATTTATGCATATATGTGTTGTTTGGTTTATGCATTCATTGAATATCTTGATGTTTATTGCTATGCATGAGTTAAGGGGGAGCTTCCATGAAGCTTAACTTTAATCCATGTATATATAACTTCATGAGTTTTGTCATCATCAAAAAGGGGGAGATTGTTGGCCCAGAGTCCCATCACTTTAGTTTTGATGATGATTGACTCATGTAATTATAGTTTACTAATAATCTTGTATTTATAAAGTTTCAGTTGTTGACCAAGATATTAGTAGGTGATTAGCTTCAACAACGGAGTTTTAAGGCTAACACGTGTTGATTCAAGAGCTCACGCGTCAAGATCGCATCTAGCACTCGGTTGGAGTCAAGCTCGCTGGATCGTATTTGGATCGAGTAGACTTGGAGAAGGAGTTCTACAAGAAGACCTCAGTTTGTTTAGTTTAGTATGTTTAGATCTTGTTTAAAGATAGCTAGTGTTGATATGCTCAAGTTCACATACACACATAAGTTTAAAGTTTATTGGTTTCGATTTAACCGTTTTGATTTTCATAACAAAAACATAGATATATATCTTATATGTATATTAGATTCTATCCATATAGAATATGCTTCAAATTTGTTTCAATATTTTATTTTTGTATCCATATGAGTTTTGGAGAAAACGGTTTTCCATTTCAAAAATTCAAATTTGAAAAATACGGATTTTTTGTTTAAGCTTAATTCCATATCACAAACATGGTTCAAATAGTTTGTAATATGTGTTGATTTTTGATTACACATGTCTGGTATTCAAAGATCTTATAAGAACTTATTTTTGTGAAATTTATGAGATTTTATGAGATTTAATTGAAATTAAAAAGACAAGTTTTCAATGTACTAAAATTCCCCAGCCAGATCAGCTGGAGGTCGACCGGACCGGTCGACTGGACCAGTGGTTGGTCGACCGGAATGGTCGATCGATGTGCACGAGGGGCGTGCACATGGCCAGCCATGAAGGCCGGTCGACCGTGCGATCGACCGACTGAGATCATCACACTCTCGGGTGCTGACCGGTCGACCTGGCGGTCGACCTATAGCTATGGCCGGTCGATCGGGCGGTCGACCGGAGGCACAATGGTCATAAATATGACCATTGCGCCAGTCGACCGGAAGGTCATTTTTGACCTTTCTAGATTGCCAACGGGCAGATTTTTGAGATGCTATATATATGCCTTCTCTTGAGCTGATTTCACCAAGATTTTTGAAGAGAAAATTTCCTATCTTTCAAGTATTTTTCAGAAAGAGTTTTAAAAGAGTTTTTATGGTTAAAAGATTTATTTTTATTTATTTTCAAGGGTTGGAATATTTCAAAGAAAAGAGAGTCTTTTGGAAATTAGTTTTGATCTTGATTACAATATCTATTTGGAGATTTTTCCAAATTGTTTTTCTTTGTTCCAAACACCTTGTTTTCTCACACTTGAGCTATCTTATCTATTCTATCTATAGGATCTTTGTTTTGTGAGAAAATTGATTTGTGGTCTTTGAGATCACAAGAGTTGTAACCTTCTTTGTGTTTGTTATTATCCCTCTTGTGTTGAGGTTATTGTGGAGGTTGTGTTGATATCCCTCTAAGTGTAGAGGAGATTGAGGTTGGAGTTTTGGCTTATTACCTTATCCCTCTAAGTGTAGAGGTGATTGTTGTTGTTTGGCTTTGTGCCTATCCCTCTAGTGAGAGGTGATTGTTGTTTGGCTTAGTGATTGGTAGTGAAAAATGCATTTTTATCATAACATTTACCATCACATTTTCATATTTATTCCTATAATTCTGCACATTTATTAATATTTTATTATTTATTGTGTGCAGCCCTTGAGTAAATAAAAAATAAAGAATAAAGCCCAAAAAGAAGCCTAAAAGCCCATATTCAAGCCCAATGCAAAAGTTACAATTATCAAATGTCAAAATTGCAATACCCAAGGACAATAGTTGCAAATACTAAAAGAAAAGGGATGGACTTTTACTCAACCTAGTTGCTTGCAAGACAATCCTAAAGATAAAAGGAGAAGAGTTTAAAGATAAATTCGGATTCAGACTGTACATGTTTAGTATTCAGATCATAACTTTTGCTACAGATATTCAAATCCGATGATTTAAGATGCTTCAGAAAGAAGACTTGAAGACCTACAACTCTTATGTTGATTAAACTTTCCAATTCAATCCGCAGATAAGACATATCGGTGATCAACATGATAATAAGTTGCAGGACAGAGTTGTACTGGGACTCTACTTCTTCCAGCTCCTATAAATACCCCTGCAGAGCAACAGAGAAGGGCACACAGAAAATACAGAGCAGATTCTAGGGTTTCTTAGGCTAACTTGTAGTTTAGGTTAGATTTTGTTTTCGTTTTTCTTTTGTAAATTTTGTAACTGAGAGTGGAGGAAGCTTTCATGGAGGAAGGAGTCCATGCTTGTACTGAGGTGACAGCGGTGTAAGCCTACTTTTCTTCTATTGTTAATGAAATCACTTGAGGTTTGTTTTCTTTTATTCTTGTTTAATCTTGTGTTTTCTCTGTTCTTGTTTACTTCTGTTATTTCTCTCTAATGTTTTGTGAACCGTGAGATCTGATTGCTTCGAGACTGCCTAGCCAAAGAAGAGCACTTGATGGCCTATGGAGATGACAATCCTTCTTTAGATTGTCTTTTCTTTTTATAGTGTAGGTAGCGAAGGTGGACGATCCTATACGCCATACTTGCACGCCTTCCAAGACAGGGTAAGTCGTAGCGAACAGATCAAAGGTAAGCAAGGTAGAAGAGGTTTGTACGTGTTATAGTTTCTTTCTTTTTATTTCTTTAGTTTAGATCTCTAACTACCATATTCTCAATTTCTTTTTCTTCACTTCATTGTAAATATCACTTCTTCTTCTCCATCTTCTTTCTTTCTAACTTAACATTAAAATAATAAAAACTTTAGAGATAACTTATTGACAAAGCTTCCATCGCTAGTCCCTCCCTGAGGATCACGACCCGCATAGCCACTGCTACCGCGGATTCGAATTGAGCACTTGCACACCTTTAATTCTCAGATCTAATATTCTATATTTTGTGTGCAGGAAAATTTTCAATCAAAATTTTGGCGCCGTTGCCGGGAGGGACGGTTTGGAGAACAGGAAATAGCAGTAAGGACATATAGCAACTCTGTGCCTCTGCCCTCGAAGGCAGAGCAGCAGAGCCTACTTTTGCGCCGCGGTTTCGCGGCAATAGCCGTGTTTCCGCGGCCTTAGTAGTGAACTACTGACTAGGTTTTCTGCAAGTTGCTGTGAATTGAAATATTTGTTTACTGCTCTGTTAAATTTTGTTCTGTGATAAACCTGTACACTGCTAATAAATCAACAGTAAAATATTTGTTGTAAAAGATAAAAATTGATTAGACGTTTGCATCCTAGGCACGTGTCTTTTCAATTCCTTTATTTTACTGTTGAAGAGTGCTGGAGCAGCAAGGTACGTTCGCATTGCATGTAGAATAGGACTCATCTCTTGGTTGATTTTCTGCTTTGAGTGAATCTTATCTACTTATCTTGTACACTTGCACTAATTCATCTTAAGGGCATAACCCATTAACAAGATAAGGTGGGGATTTCATCACCCTTCCTTAGCCCAAAAATCATATCCCAAGCACTCACTAACCCAAGCCTAACTTAAAAATTAGTAGACGTTGGCCCTAGGGACACTCGGACTCAATTAGGAGATTATCCTAAGGGGGAACGGTGTTGGAAGTTGACTCCTGCCAAATAGTGTCTAGGAAGGGGATTGAGGGCCGAAAGCCCGAAGAGTGGTGGTTATTTAATTAAGGAACGTCTTTGACGGAAAACCTCCCACCACTCTTGCCCTGACCTGGCTGATTAACTTGTGGTCAAAGTCTACACCCTACCTCCCGTGGACAGTCTAACCAGTTAGGAGTCGTCTAGGTTTAGGTCTACCCTAACTTAGGTTAGAATTTTTTTCTTTTTTGTTTGATTATTTGTTTTTTTTCTTTGTTTGTGTTTGTGTGATATGGCATATAATATTTTTTCAATTTTAATCCATATTACACACCTAACTATTTTTCGGATATTACCAACCCGGCATATCATAATTTTGATCAACCTTGTGTGCCGGAATGGTCTTATCCGAATGACTATAACCCACACCCCCATCTTATAACTATAATTTGCATAATATTTTACCTCTTCACAGAGTTCATGGGGTTTCGATTCCCCCGAGTCTAATTTTCAACCAAATTGTCCTCCATATCCATCTAGTCCACATTCTTTCAATGATTCATACTCAGATCCACCCATTCAGGATAGATTACCATCTATCGAGGAAATGATGAGTATGCATGAGTCCAAGTAACAATTACCATCTATTGCAGACATGATAATGCGTGAGTCCACCAACTCACAACTTCATCATGATTACACTTCCTCTTTTCAAGTCCAATCACAACATGATGCAACTATCGACTATGAAAGGATGCTTGCTGCCATGACTCAGGCTAGATTAGCCCGTGATCATGATATAGATATGATGGTTCAATCTTTACGTTCTCACAGTTCGGCCATTTCCAATATCATTGACCACTCTCGTAGAGCCGACGAACCAAGTTGCTTTGGACAACAAGATTCTATTTCAGTGCCATCATTTGAACTTGCCGAAACTCCAATTATTGATAATATGGCAAGTTTCTCCTTTCCTGAAATAGAACTTGAGCATGAATATGATCATGATCTTCCACTCGATGATTCAATTTTATTTCCTGATTCAATAATGACTCCAGTGTCTCAACTTGATTTCACTTTTCCTGAGTCAACATTGGATCCTGTTCCAATTCATCATGAAATTGAATCACCCATTTTAGATGATCATATCGAACTTGACCAATTTTACAATCTTGAAAATCCTATGGATAAATTGGCAAGTTTTTTTTATTACATTGAACCCAATGAGATATGTGACCTAGATTCTCAAATCTATGATCAAGTTCAAATTCCTGAATCATTATTGACTCCTGTTCTGTTACCTGAATTAGGTAATATTTTAGAGTCAGTTTTGATTCCCACACCTATCATTCCTGAACTTGAATCACCAACATTGAGTCACATGACATTGTGGGAAGATGATTGTGGACTTGAGCTTAAACTTATTGATTTGGACCCACTTCCTGAACTTAGCCCGATTCCTGAGCCCTTACTTGATTTGAGCTTCTTCCCTGAGTCGGTATTCGTTCCCGCACCTATAATGTCCAAGTCAATAATTCCATCTTCCATACTCCATTTTGGGACAAGGAGGTTGACACAATTAACTCTGAAATTTATTATGAAATTTGGAAATTTGATGGGGTGGAAATTCTAAAAAATGATTATACATATATTTTAGTGGGTTATGTAAGGAAAATTCTGGTGGGTTCCACCAAATTATATGTTATCTTGATTGGGTAGCAACGCTTGGCCCAATTAGACCACCTCCGGAACCACCACCTTAAGGTAACTTCCGCCTTCCCTTGTCTGTTTCATGCATATATGCATTCATTCATACATTGAGGACAATGCATGATATAAGTGTGGGGGTGGGCTTTACTAACATACTAACATAGGTAGACACTAACAAAATTTGCTAATTAAAAAAAATTAAAAAAAATGTTATAAAAAGGAAATATTTTGACTATTTTTTGAAAGAAATCTAAGTTAGTTTTAAGGATTAGGAAAATCATGATTAGGATTTCTAAAAACTTGGTCAAAATAAATAAATTGTTTAATTTTTAGGTATAGGAAAAGAAATTGAATAATTAATTAGTCTTGATTTTTACCTTAATGAAGTATGCATACCAAATGCATATCTAGGATTCTAAAACGAAGACCTTTGTGCCTCATATATAAAAAGAAAAAAGAAAAATCACTAATTAAGCTGGATACATGTGCCTCAAGAAGCATAAGTATTCACGCCTAAAGGTGAGTGTAAAAAAAAAAATAATAATAAAACCTTAGTTTTGTGGCCTAGTTCACTCGAATTTGAGTCCGCGGGGTGTTTTCTCACCTGGTGCCCTAAAGCCGACCGGTTTGGGAATCACCGACTTTAAGTTCGCTACATGGGTGGATTAGAAAGCCTAAACTAAGAAATATTATATATGTATTAACACATCTAATAATCAATTAGTTAGGTATGAGGGCCTCAAGAAGCCTTGATACTTACATGAAAGAAAATTAGATGAGTTATATATATAAAAAAAATAATAATAATATATTTATATAAATAAATAATAAAGAGGCATGAGAGTCCAAGTTAAGGAATTCCTAGTAAAAACATAAGGATGCATATGATTTTTGATAACGAAAAAGACTATATTAGAAATTCAATTTTAATTCTTACCTAAAATAAATAACAATTCACTTTATTAAGACTAAGTTTAAGAATGAATAAAAATGATAATCTTAAAACTTATAGACTACTTAGTCTCTTCAAATATAATTCAAATATTTACCTTTTTATGGATTTTGTGGGTGCAATCCGCTGAAAACCCTCACGAGACAACACTCGTCCTCTAGGGTAACTAGAGATTTAACGGCTTGTTGCACATGCTAAGTGCAACCGTGATTCCTACGAAAGTGAGTTAGGTTAGATTAATTTTTCTTTTCTTTCTCTTTTTCTTTGTTTTTACTCGAGGACGAGCAAAAAGATAAGTGTGTGGGTCTGATTGGTAGTGAAAAATGCATTTTTATCATAACATTTACCATCACATTTTCATATTTATTCTATAATTCTGCACATTTATTAATATTTATTATTTATTGTGTGCAGGCCTTGAGTAAATAAAAAATAAAGAATAAAGCTCAAAAAGAAGCCCAAAGCCCATATTCAAGCCCAATGCAAAAGTTACAATTATCAAATGTCAAAATTGCAATTACCCAAGGGCAATAGTTGCAAATACTAAAAGAAAAGGGATGGACTTCTACTCAACCCTAGTTGCTTGCAAGACAATCCTAAAGATAAAAGGAGAAGAGTTTAAAGATAAATTCGGATTCAGACTGTACATGTTTTAGTATTCAGATCATAACTTTTGATACAGATATTCAAATCTGATGATTTAAGATGCTTCAGAAAGAAGACTTGAAGACCTACAACTCTTATGTTGATTAAACTTTCCAATTCAATCCGCAGATAAGACATATTCGGTGATCAACATGATAACAAGTTACAGGACAGAGTTGTACTGGGACTCTACTTCTTCCAGCTCCTATAAATACCCCTGCAGAGCAACAGAGAAGGGCACACAGAAAATACAGAGCAGATTCTAGGGTTTCTTAGGCTAACTTGTAGTTTAGGTTAGATTTTGTTTTCGTTTTTCTTTTGTAAATTTTGTAACTGAGAATGGAGGAAGCTTTCATGGAGGAAGGAGTCCATGCTTGTACTGAGGTGACAGCAGTGTAAGCCTACTTTTCTTCCATTGTTAATGAAATCCACTTGAGGTTTGTTTTCTTTTATTCTTGTTTAATCTTGTGTTTTCTCTGTTCTTGTTTACTTCTGTTATTTCTCTCTAATGTTTTGTGAACCGTGAGATCTGATTGCTTCGAGACTGCCTAGCCAAAGAAGAGCACTTGATGGCCTATGGAGATGAACAATCCTTCTTTAGATTGTCTTTTCTTTTCATAGTGTAGGTAGCGAAGGTGGACGATCCTATACGCCATACTTGCACGCCTTCCAAGACAGGGTAAGTCGTAGCGAACAGATCAAAGGTAAGTAAGGTAGAAGAGGGTTTGTACGTGTTATAGTTTCTTTCTTTTTATTTCTTTAGTTTAGATCTCTAACTACCATATCTCAATTTCTTTTTCTTCACTTCCATGTAAATATCACTTCTTCTTCTCCATCTTCTTTCTTTCTAACTTAACATTAAAATAATAAAAACTTTAGAGATAACTTATTGACAAAGCTTCCATCGCTAGTCCCTCCCTGAGGATCACGACCCGCATAGCCACTGCTACCGCGGATTCGAATTGAGCACTTGCACACCTTTAATTCTCAGATCTAATATTCTATATTTTGTGTGCAGGAAAATTTTCAATCACTTAGTGCCCCATCCTTCTATTGAGAGGTTGATCTTGTGTGACTTAGTGCCTTGCCTCTTATGTAGAGGTTATTGTTATTTGAGAGAGGAGTTGTGTACTCCCAGTTTGTATTACCCAAATCCTCAGTGGAGGTTCCCTGTGTGAGAAGTCGTGTGTGGACGCTTTAGTGAAAATCCTTCTGTGTGAAGGCGGGAACGTAGAGCAGTGGCTCGAACCTCGAAACATATCTCGGGTTTGTCATTGATCCACTATCTCTTAACTCTCTTTCTTATATCTTGCATTATTTCATATTGTTCATTTCATACTTATATGCTTGGTATTGTTTGTGTGCCCATACTAGTGTTGAACCAAGAGAGCTTCATATAGCACCTCACCTCTTATTTAGAGGAATTTAGAGGAGATAGTTCAGAGCCCATTACCGGGAATTCGGCTATACTCTTGGTTACACTAATAAGTGTGTTGCAATTAGTTTTTAATTTCGCATCATTTATCATTAGATTAGCCATATACCTATTCACCCCCCTCTAGGTGTATTTTCACTATAAGTTACCAACCCCTTCTACAAATATCTGGTGAAAACTGACGTACCAAGATGAGGGATATCCTCGTCTGGGCTTAGAAATACATCCAAATAGAAGAGGCGACTCAGATCACGTCCAATTGCCCCCGAGACAAGGGCCCGAGGTCAAAAAGGCGAAGCCATAATTCCCTCCGAGGAAGAATCTGAGCTACAACGTCTCCGCTGTCTACGAGCCATCAAGACGCGCTGCCGAATCTAGCAAGGAGAACGAAGCGGAGCTGGATCTCATTCCATTCTAGGTACTGATCGATCAGATCTTCAACGCCATCAAAGATCAGTCTTGGGTCAAGCGTTCGGTGACTGGCAAAAAGTAAGCACATGAATAAGTAAAAAGAGTGTGGGTCGATGTTACTGCTTTTGTGATTCTCCGTAGTAGCGAAGTGGCTATACGGGTCGTATCCACAAGGAGGGAGAGCAATGAAAGCCTGATGCGGCTTCTATGTTCAAGAAAAGAGAAAGTTCTTTGTTTCAAATAAAGAATTGAAAAATGAAAATAAATTGGTTTCAAGAATTGTTTTAGAATGATTTGGTGGTTTGTAAAATTAGATTTTCTTAATGGTAAAAATGTATGGCTAACTTTTTACTAAGTACTCCCACTAATCCCTAACTTCTTGAAGATGTAGCCTCACGATGGATCATAGGCAAGCATACCCGTTATGCATAGGAACTATTCACGTGAAAATCGAGTGAAAGTTCTTCATATAACTTAGCTTAACACGACAAAAACTTGGACATTCCCTTATCAATATCCAATTGAAGGCGAGAATAGGGAAAGACACAAGTGCACTAATGATATCGATAAAGTTAAAAGAAAAATCTCTAACTTACAAAACATGTAAAGTACAAAACCCATAGATTATCGAAAACCCATTAAGCATGAAATATAAGATAGTTAATACTTGTAGGTAAGTTAGAGTTAGAACCCTCGTCTTAAAATGTCATAGCTCTCATTTGCACAAGACTTGTTTGACACTATTGACTCATTTGGGTTATCAATCAAGTTGTTAGAGATTAGTGGGTTAGTAGTTAGTTAGCCATGTAAGGAAAGAGTTAGTTAGACATGCTTGAGAAAAGAAATCACAAAGAGAAGAGGTAAAGAGAGGGAGTTACACTACAACAAGAAATTAAAAGCAAATAGAAAGCTCATGGAAATGGAAAGAAGAAAGAGAAGTAGTTACTTGTATTAGCTTGTCACCCTTCAAATACAACTTATACACACTCTCTCTTTCACTCTAATGGCTAAAACTAAAACTAGAAGAAGAAGGAAACTAAAACAATTACAACTCCTACAAACAAAGCAACAATATAACTCTAAACTCTGGATATCTCCCAACTGAAGACCCCTTGGGGGTATTTATAGGCACTAGGGGAAAGGGGGCCTAGGGGGCAACCCCTGGCCCAAAGCCCGGGCGCGCGCGCCCGTGTTACTGTGAAAACGCGGCCCAGGCCGCGTTTCCCCAGCAATGCTGGGGAGGTGCGCGCCTGGCTTCCTGTTGGGTGCCGTCCCGTCTGTCTCCGTCAGGTGGATCTCCTGGATTCGTGATTTGATGCCCTGTGCTGACAAAATCTCCTCCCTAAAGTCAATGGCTACTTGTAGGCCTTTAATCACCCATTAAATGATGGTTTAGGGTCTTCTTCTTCATTTGCACACCATTGACCTAGGATTAAGCAAGCAAAGCTTTATTAGCAAATTTTACATCAAATAAATATGAGAATGTGATGAAAATTATGCAAAATTAGAAACTAATCACACCCCACACTTATCTTTTTGCTCGTTCCGAGCAAAACAAAAAAATAAAAAATTTATTATACCACTTTCGCAGGTAACGCGATTGCACTGAGCATGTGCAACAAGCCTTTAAACCTTTAGGTTTCCCCTAGAGGAGGAGTGGTGTCTTCTGAGAGTTTTCAGCGGATTGCACCTACAAAATCTAGTAAGTAAAAAAAAAAATATTTAGTTGTTAGCAAACCTCCTTCAAGAAAAAGAACTTTCAATCATCTAAGTAAAAATGACCGAATGATGTAAGAACTAGGTATAACCTCATAAGTCCTCCTATACTTTAGCCTTCATAAAAGAAGAAATTATGTTTTTTCTTTAAATTTAGAAAAGGATCTTATACTTCTAACTCATTCTGTTATTTTGCTTTAAATAGATATGCATAATGTGTAAGCGTGATGTGCTTGAGATTTTTCAACTCAACTTTGAATATCATTTAAGTTTATTAACATTTATCATTATTCTTGGCTTTATTAGGCTTTCTACTTTACTCATGTAACACATATCAAACCCCTGACTCCCAAACCAGATAGTTTTAGGGTACCAAGTGTAAAAACACCCCTCAAGTCAAATATGCAAGTAGAGTAGGCCACGAAATCAAGATTTACTTATATATATTATATATTGATTTATTATTTTTCTGGCGTGAGTAATCATGCTTCTTGAGGCACAATTATCTAGCGTTTTTTTTTTAGACTTGTGTCTCTAAATCCCAAGTATGTGTATGGTTTATGCATATTCTACTAAGGCTAAATAAAACGTATGAGTTATTTTTCTTATCCCTCCTAACTCTTAGTCAAACCAATTTTTCTTGTTTATTTAGGCAAAAATAAAGATTCATTAATAAGGTTCCCTTAATTCCTACAACCTTTTGATATTTTTATAAAGAATATGAAATCTCTTTTCAATCTTGGGTTTTTTTTTCTTTTTTTCCAGAAAGAAGAAACAGAATAAAAGGAAAAAGAAAAAGTGTTAGTACCCCCTAACACCTATCTAATGCATTGTCCTCAATGAATTTTATGTAAATGCAAATGCAATAAATAGGGTGAAGAAGGATGTCACCGTCTTCGCTGACTCGGGCCGGCCAACTGTGAATAGGCTAAAGAAATGTTAAAAAAATGTAGAAGGGGTAAGCATATAAACAAATAATTTTTTTTCCCAATGTGGTGTGGACGGCTGGGTTAGGTGTAGGACGGGTAAAAAAGAGTCAGCACACTATCAGCCTGTGATGTAGGCTTAGTGGTCAAAAAAGAGCTTCAGTCTTTACCCATTCACTTTAAATTCCGTGTTGTTCTTAGGATCTACAATAATCACACCACCGTGTGGAAAAATGGTGCGCACGATGAACGGTCCAGACCAACGAGTCTTCAGCTTCCCCGCAAAAATATGAAGCCTCGAGTTGTACAGCAGAACCTTGTCTCCCGGGGCAAAATTTTTCCGGGTTATGATCTGGTCATGAAAAGTTTAGTCCTGCTTTTGGTGATTCGAACATTCTCATAGGCTTCATTCCGTATCTACTCTAATTCTGAGATCTGCAGTCGCCTTAGTTCACCAGCCTTACTCAGATCAAAATTGAGTTGCTTAATGGCCCATAGGGTATGGTGTTCTAACTCGACTGGTAGATGATAGGTTTTTTTCAAATATGATTCTATAAGGAGACATCCCCAGAACTGTCATAAAAGTAGTGCGGTAAGCCCACAATGCATCGTTGAGTTTGACCGACCAATCCTTTCGATTCTGTCCGACAGTCTTTTCCAGAATGAGCTTGAGTTATCGATTGGTGACTTCTACCTACCCATTTGCCTGGGGATGATACGGAGTGGACAACTTGTGATTGATGGAATATTTTCGCATCAGAGTTTCAAAAACTCTGTTGCAGAAATGTGATCCATTATCACTAATTATCGCTCTAGGGGTACCAAATCGGGAGAAGATGTTTTCTTTGAGAAATTTGACAACCACTTTGTTGTCATTGGTCTTTATAGGCATAGCTTCTATCCATTTAGAGACATAGTTTACAGCAACCAAAATGAACTGATTGCCGAAGGAATTAGGGAATGGCCCCATGAAGTTGATACCCTAAACATCAAAAAATTCAACTTCAAGGATCGGGTTCAGGGGCATCATGTCTCTTCTTGAAATTTTTCCAAACTTTTGACAATTTGCGCATGACTTGCAAAAATGGTATGAGTTTTTGAACAAAGTGGGCCAGTAAAACCCACTTTGTAGAACCTTCTCTCCAGTCTTCCGGGGACCGAAGTGTCCTCTGCATGCAAGTTCATGGCAAAAGCTTAGCGCACTCCTCTGTTCTTCCTTTGATATGCATCGTCTAATAATCTGGTCAGGACAATACTTAAAAAGATACGGCTCTTCCCAGAAGAAGTACCATACTTGGGTAAAGAAACGACATTGGTCTTACTTTGTCCAGTCAGCGGGTAATTGTCTAGTGGCCAGGTAATTGACAATGTCCGCATACCAGGGTTCCTTAAAAATGGCAGGATGTGCTCATCTGAGAAATCCTCGTTGATCGGAACTTGTATGTTCGGTGCATTCAGAATTCGTGAGAGATGATCAGCGACCACATTTTCTATACCTCATTTATCCCATATTTCCAAGTCAAATTCTTGAAGTAAAAGGATCCACCAAATCAGTCGGGCTTTTGCTTCCTTCTTGGTCATAAGGTATTTCAGTGCCGAGTGATCCTTAAAAATCACCATCTTAGAGCCTAACAAGTAGTGCCAGAACTTCTCTAACACAAAAACAACGACCAAGAATTCCTTCTCAGTCGTTGTATAATTCTGTTGGGCGTTATTCAAGGTTCTACTCGAGTAATAAATCACGTGCTGCCTATTGTCTATGCGCTGTCCTAGAACAGCGCTAATAGCAAAATCAGAGACGTCGCACATGATTTCAAACGATTGGGCCCAGTTGGGAGCAAAAATAATAGGCGCAGAAATAAGTTCTTACTTAAGCTTCCCCCATGACTTGAAATTCATCGTTAAAATCAAAGGGCACGTCCTTAGCGAGCAGGTTGGTTAAGGACCTAGCGATTTTGCTAAAATTTTAATGAACCGTCGGTAGAACCCAGCATGCCCTAGAAAAGATCTATTATCCTTGATGCTTTGGGTGGTGGAAGCTTAGCAATCACTTCTACTTTAGTCTTGTCCACTTCAATGCCTCTCCTAGAAATCTCATGGCCTAAGACAATCTCCTGTCTCACCATGAAGTGACATTTCTCCCAGTTTAGAGTTAGATTTTTCTCCTTGCATCGTTGCAGCACTAACTCTAGGTGATGAAGACACTTATCAAATGAATCTCCATAGATAGAGAAGTCATCCATGAAAATCTCAAGAAAACATTCCACCATGTCGGAAAACAAACTGAGCATACACCGTTGGAATGTCGCAGGAGCGTTGCATAATCCAAAGGGCATGCGCCGATAAGCGAAAGTTCCGAACAGGCAGGTGAACGTGGTCTTTTCCTGATCTTCTGCAGCAATGGGGATTTGATTATATCCCGAATACCCATCTAGGAAGCAATAGTACTCATGTCCAGCCAATCGTTCAAGCAATTGGTCGATGAGGGTAGCGGGAAGTGGTCTTTGCGGATGGCTGCGTTCAATTTTCTATAGTCGATACAGAAATGAACCTTGGTAGGCAGTTTTATCTGCACTAACTCTTTTTGCTCATTTTCAACCACCATAAAGTCAGCTTTCTTTGGGACCGCACCCATTAGCTATCAGAAATGGGATAAATGATCCCATTATCTAATAGTTTTAAAATTTTCGCTTTAACTGCCTCTTGCATGAGTGGGTTCAGCCTGCATTGTGGGTCCCTCTTAGGGGTTGCTTCATCGGTC
This sequence comes from Agave tequilana, assembly GCA_038442645.1. Taxonomy (NCBI): domain Eukaryota; kingdom Viridiplantae; phylum Streptophyta; class Magnoliopsida; order Asparagales; family Asparagaceae; genus Agave; species Agave tequilana. The sequence continues at coordinate 110,383 of JAVJIF010016693.1, read as the reverse complement.
AAATGGATTCTATGTTGCACTATGGCTGGACTTATCCCTTTGATGTCCTTCATCGTCCATCCAATGGCTTTCCTATGTCTTTTCAGAATAGACATTAAGCTGTCTTCTTATTGCTCAGTCAGGTGGGATGCTATAATGCTGGCAAGGTGTCCTTTCCGCCCAGGTAAGCATATTTGAGGTGTTCAGGTAAGACTTTTAGCTCTAGGGAAGGTGTTGCTTCATTGGAGGCAATCTCTGGACTTTCAATCCTATGATGAGGTACATTTGGGCTTGACACCCAATCCACTGCTGAATCTATGATCCGGTCTAGATTAAAATCCTCAGCCTCCAGATCAAACTCTACCACCATTTCTATCTCCATGCTTTCCTCATACTCACTGGTCAGATTTTCAATAGAATTGACCTCAAAAGTCTGATCATTGATATCCCTGAGTTGTCTTTCAAGATTGAAGATATTGACTTCCTTCGTAATGTCTTCAAAGGTCAATCGCATGGACCTGTTCCTACGGTTGATTATGGCATTGGCTGTAGTAAGGAATGGGTACCTAAGATGACTGGAGTTTGAGATTTTAGATTAGACACAGGTTAGGTCTCAAGCACGATGAAGTTAACGGGGTAGATGAAATCCCCGACCCGGATAAGGACGTCCGTGATTTTTTCCTTCGGGATTTTCACAGATCGGTCAGCTAACTGAATGGTGACTAGGGTTGGGCTCAACTCGCCCAACCCAAGTTGCCAGTATACTAAGAGAGGTAGCAAGTTGATACTTGCTCCTAGGTCAAGAAGCGCTCTACTAATTTTTGTCTGTCCTATGGTGCAGGAGATTGTGGGACATCCGGTATCCTTGTACTTTACTGGGATGGGACCAGACAGAATTTCGCTTATATTGGTTGCCAAGAACACTTTGTTGGGCACATTTGTCTTTCTCTTATTCGTACACATATCCTTAAAAATTTGGCATAATCTGCGACTTGTTAGATAGCGTCAAGAAGAGGCACATTCAGTTTGACCTGGTTAAACATTTCAAGCATCTTCTCCATGTGCATATTCTTGTTGTTGTTCCTAAGCCTATTGGGAAAGGTGCTACAGGCTTATGAATTTGTTCAGCAGCTTTGTCCTCGTCAGATCTTTGTGGAGCAGATTGGGAGGAACTAACAGAGGTGGAGGCAGCAGTAGATCAATGTGGACATGACTTTTCTATTGGTAGACCTGGTTGACTACCTTCTTTCCAGATCGAAGTGTGTGAACATCATTGCACAGGTTGATCGAAGGATCTTGAATTTTATACGCTTAATTGGAGTTTTTAGGGTTAACTAGTAGCTGACTAGGTAAAGTACCCTTTGGTCTTTCACTTAGGGAGCTAGCTAACTGACTCATCTGCATTTCCAATCTCGATATAGCCTGTGAATGGTTGTTCAGTGTTTGTCCTTAATTTTGCATGAAAGCGGCTTGAGACTTCATAAAAACTTCCATGCTCTCCTCCAATTTACTGAATTTTTTTTTCATTGGTGAACTTGAGGAGAAGGAAGATGGAGCTTGACTGGGAAAATTTGGTGGAAGACTGGGATGGTGAAAATTATTGGAGAAATTAGGCCTGAGAGGATTGTTCTGGTCCCAAGAGAAATTTGAGTGATTCCTCCAATCTGAATTGTATGTTTGCGAGTAGGGATAATGTGGCGGCTGTGAGTAGGCCACATTCAGGTGTTCGGGTGGCACTTGCTGGGTATGAAAAATAGGGCACTCTTCAAAGAAATGGTTTGGTGCCTGACAGTATGAACAATCCGGATTGTGAATTGGTGGTGGGTTGATTTGGTTGACATTGGCTGGCTCTCTTATTTCTAGAGCCTCTATTCTCCTCATTAGGGTTGCAATCTTCGCTTCTGCAGGTATAGATGATTCTAGAGATAGGAGCCCTCCTCTTGAAGTTATAGATCGTGAATTCCTTAATTTTTCTGAGGCTGGCTCTCATTGCAGGGTTTTCTCAGCTAAATCCTCAAATAAGTCCCAACCCTAGTTCTCATCCTTTTGCAAGAATCCTCCCTGACACATGGTTTCTAACAGGGTTTTCGTCTGATAATCTAAACCATCATAGAGAATCTGGTACTGACGCCATTTCTCTACACCTTGATGAGGGCACTGAGCTAGGAGATCTTTGAATCGCTCAAAGTATCTCCAAAATGGTTCGCTCGGTTCTTTCCTGAACTGCATTATATTCATTCTAATGAGGGCAGTTTTGTGAATTGGGTAGAATTTCTTCAAGAAGATTTTGACAAAATCATCCCACGTCGTGACTGAATCTACCGTCAAACTGTATAACCATTTCTTCACTAGGTCTTTTAGGGAAAAGGGAATGAAATGTAACCTCACGGCATCATCTCCTAGCTGGGGAATACGCATCATTAGGTATACTTCTTCAAATTTCTTAACAAAGAAGTATGCGTCCTCTAATTCTAAACCATGAAACTTTAGAAGAGTGTTGATGAATTGAGGTTTTAATTCAAAATTATTTCCATTTACCTCAGGCAATTTTATACAAGATGGTAATAAGGTTCTGATCGGGTAAAACCTATCCTGAAGTGACGCCATCACAGATTCTGGATGCAAGGGTAAAAAAAGTGTTTCTGCTTAATCTGGAAGATACAGGATCTCTTACCCACTCTTGCATGAAGCACACAATAAACAACGTAAAGACAACAAACAATCGAAAAGAATAAAATAAACAAATAAAAGAAAAAAAACAACCACAAGCCTTAGTCTAAGGTACCTAGACCTAGACGACTCCTAACTGGTCGATTCTCTAGGGGAGGTTGTTTCAGGAACTCGATTATAAGTTAATCGGCTAGGAAAGGCAAAACTTAGTGGGAGGTATTCGGGCGTGAGCCACAGGCCTTAATTATACCAAATCACGGAGCTTTCGAGGCTTTGCCTCTCAATCCACTTTCCTTAGACACCAATTTTGTAGGAGTGTAGTTCTTGCAATTTCTACCGTCGGTAAATCTCTTAGTGAGTCTGAGATGTCCCTAGGGCCAAAGTCTATCAGTTTTTAGTTAAGGCTTGAGTTTTATGAGTGCACTTGGAGTTGGTTTTTGGGCTTAGGAAGGGTGATGAAATCTCTACCTTATTTTATTTATTTGAGATTTTGCCCTTAATGTCAATTGTGCAAGTGTACAGTTTATTCACAATAAGGTAATACTCAAAGCGATAAATCACTTCAAAATGTTGATCCTATTCTATATGAATGCACACATACCTTTTCTTCAGCACTCTTCAACAAAAATTAAAATGAATTAAAATAGACATGTGCCCTAAATGTAAGAGTCTAATCCAAATTTCAATTAAGCAACAAGTGAATTTCTGTTGAGTTTATTACACATGTATCAGGTGAAGCATTCAAGGTAACTAAAAAAAATTTAAGAAAGCAATTTGAGCGGCTTTTCGCAACCCTGCAGAAGAGTTTGTTAGTACTTTAATCGGAGAAACTCGCTTTTATACGAATTTTTTCGAGGGTAAATGAATCCTAGTGCAACGTCTTTGGCTACCACTTTCGCTTCCCGTGATAGTGAGTGTTTTTCATTGATTTCGCAAAGGGGAAAACTTACAAAAAAGGGTCAAGAAGCTAAATTACAAGTAATTGTTTGTAGAAAGAAGATTACAGGTAGATCTCCTCTGAGATTTCTAGGAAAGTATGCCGATAGGAATCTGATCAGCGCGCGATCTCTTTATCCCTTTGACGATGCGATTGATCAGATAATCGAACTGCCGCCTGAGGGGATTCCCTTCTCGCCTGGTTCAGAAAATCGGAGAACAAAAGGTCGGTAGAGCCCTCTTGTTACTTCTCGAGCTGCCTCCGCTTGAGAATTCCTTCTCGCCTGGTTCCAGAAATTCCTTGAGAGGGAGGAAGATCTTAGGATATTAGCACCCTGATTTTATCCTTATAGGATTAGAGAAGTGATTCTCTGAATTCTTGAAAGTAAGAATAGATCTCTAGTTGGCTTATGCTTTGAAGCCACCAAAGAAGCTTATGCTCTTCAAAAAGTCTCTTGGACTTGAATCTTTTCAAGCCCCTGAGCTTAGCCTACTAGTGGGCTATTTATAGGCTTAATAAGAAGTTATGATTCCCTTGATTGTCTCCCCTTAATGAGAAATCATGGGTGTAACTACCAAATTTGATCTCGATCACAATGATCTCATTTGGAGATTTGATTGGTCACAGATGACCATAAAAGATTGGCTCGATACTCCCTTGATCCTCTTCAGTTAATTTAGAGATCTTCCCTGATCTTCTTACCTGATTGGGAGAGTCAAGAGATCCTGTCAAGCAACTGTCAAATTTGATCTCGATCACAATGATCTCATCTGAAGATTTGATTGGTCAAAGATGACCATAAAAGATTGGCTCCTCTTAATGAGGGATACTCCCTTGATCCTCTCCAGTTAATTAAGAGATCTCCCCTGATCTTCTTACTTGATTGGGAGAGTCAAGAGATCATGTCAAGTAACTGCCAAATTTGATCTCGATCACAATGATCTCATCTGGAGATTTGATTGGTCAAAGATGACCATAAAAGACCCACAGCGGGGCTAATGAAAAGCTTCATGAGAAGCTATCAAGAAAGCTTCCCGAGAAGCTATAATTAGCTTCCGGAGAAGCTAGAATTAGCTTTAGGCGAAGCTGTAAGTTAGCTTTCTAGAGCTATGAAGAGCTTCATAAGAAGCTATCAGGAAAGCTTCCAGAGAAGCTAGAATTAGCTTCAGGCGAAGCTGTGAGTTAGCTCTCTGGAGCTATGAAGAGCTTCATGAGAAGCTAGAAAGATAGCTTCTGGTGAAGTTAGAATTAGCTTCAGGCGAAGCTGTAAGTTAGCTCCCTGTGTAGCTATGAAAAGCTCCATGAGAAGCTATCAAGAAAGTTTCCGGTAAAGCTAGAATTAGCTTCAGGCGAAGCTGTAAGTTAGCTCTCTATGAAGAGCTTCAAGGAGAATCTAGACAAGTTTAGCTCTCAGTCGAGGCTATCCCTTTTGGCTCATGCGATGCTAAGTGTTGAGCTAACTTTGCATCTTAGGCCTGCTTAGGTCTCTTCAAAGACAATCTTGGCTTACTGTCTGCTTCACTGGATCAGTAGAGTCCAAGTCGCTAATTTGTCCCTCGGAGATGGGTAAAAACTGATCGTCAGCTTGTCTGTGACTTGTCTTTTATAAATGTCGACAAGTTAGACGTCGTTCAGACCTGTTGGAAAGCTGTCTGAGAGTTTTGTCTTTTTTGAGTATCAACAGTGAGCTCCTTGGTACTTCTTCTACACACAAGAATAAAGAAAAATCTTTAGTATTGAACAATAAAGTCGTTCCCTCCCCGGCAACGGCGCCAAAATTTGATCGGCAAAAAGCAAGCACAAGAATAAGTAAGAAGAGTGTGGGTCGATGTTACTGCTTTTGTGATTCTTCCGTAGTAGCGAAGTGGTTGTACGAGTCGTATCCACAATGAGAGAGAGCGATGGAAGCTTTATGCGGCTTCTTTGTTCAAGAAAAGAGAAAGTTCTTTGTTTCAAATAAAGAATTGGAAAATGAAAACAAGTTGGTTTCAAAGATTATTTTAGAATGATTTGGTGGTTTATAAGATTAGATTATCTTAATGGTAAAAATGCATGGCTAACTTTCTACTAAGTACTCCCACAATCCCTAACTTCTTGAAGATGTAGCGTCACGATGGATCATAGGCAAGCATAACCCTTATGCATTGGAGCTATTCACGTGGAAATCGAGTGAAAGTTCTTCATATAACTTAGCTTAATACGGTAAAAATTTGGACATTCCCTTATCAAGATCCAATTGAAGGCGAGAATACGGGAAGACACAACTGCACTAATGGTATCGGTAAAGTTAAAAGGAAAATTTCTAACGTACAAAAACAAGCAAAGTTTAAACTCTATAAATCATCAAAAACCCGTTAAGCATGCAATATACGAGAGCTAATACTTGTTAGTAAGTTAGAGTTAGAACCCTCATCTTAAGATGTCATAGCTCTCGTTTGTACAAGGTTTGTTTGACACTATTGACTCATTTGGGTTATCAACCAAGTTGTTAGAGATTTGTGGGTTTGTAGTTAGTTAGTCATGTAATGGAAGAGTTAGTTTGATATGATAGTAAAAGAAACAACAAAAGAAAGAAGTAAAGAGAAAGGGAGTTATACTACAACAAGAAAGTAAAAGCAAATGGAAAACACAAGTAAATGGAAAGGAGAAAGAGAAGTAGTTACTTGTATTAGATTGCCACCTTCAAATACAACTTTTACACACTCTCTCTTTCACTCTAATGGCTAAACTAAAACTAGAAGAAGGAAACAACAACTACAACTCCTAGAAACAAAGCAACAATACAACTCTAAATTCTGGATATCCCTTTCTCTGAAAGTCCTAGGGGGTTTTTATAGATACAGAGGGTATGGTGCACTGAACGGAGGGTATGGCCCCTGCACCACTCGAGTGGTGCTAGGATGGCCGCGGAAACCCGGGTCAGGCAGCGTTTCTGCGGACATACTGGCGCCAGTCTGCTGGCGCCAGGGGCTACAGACTGGTGCCAGTATGGGTACCCTATGCAGCCTCTACTCTTTTAACTTTGGCTCCCTGGTTCAACAGATTTGGGCTTCAAGTTTGGGCTTCTCTTTTGGTTCTAGAAATCCTCAAATATGTTGGAGTTTTTGGGCCTCTCTTCTTCTTCAAGCCATGGACCTAGAAACAAGGAGAAACACTCATTAATAAACAGACTTTTATTAAGATAAGTATGCAAATGTGATGAAAAAGATGCAAGTACCAATACTAATCAGGAACCCCTAAATGATAGGAGCTCGCCTCTAGCAAGCGGGTTTCTCCTCAACCGAAAATCCCTAGCAGGCCCCACCAGGGGACCACGCGCTAAATCATTTCAAGGGTTATAGAACAAGATAGTTCCTGAGGAGTAAAGAGATCACAATCATAAACAAGGTAAGATTTGAACAATACTGTCATTGATTAATTTTTTCTATGTATTACACAGTTTCTGGATAACATCCCTCCTCTTACAAAGTGTGGATATATCTAACAAACGTGAAACAAGTTTTTGTTTTGCATGTATGCGTTCGCCCATTATCACGTAACCAGCTGTGTCCTGGTGTTGACTCCCAAGAAAACAATCCACTAAGGATGGATAAGGAACGGTTCCGAGAACTTTCAGGAAGGCCACTAGCAATTAGAATTGCGATCAAGTTACAGACAAAAGCCTACAAGGAAAAGGAGGATACTGATGCCAAGACCGTAACTCCGGAGCGGAGACGGACAAGGAGGCGGTGCCATAAGAGTATAGGTGATCGGCCTGATACCAGAGCTGGCATCGAATAACCTTATGCTCCTTGCTATATGCTCACTGCAAGGAAATAAAAGGAGGTTAAATCTAGACTTCTCCCCAGTCTGCTCTGACCAAAGGTCAGACGCGCATACCAAGCAGAAGATAGGTCATTCGATATTCATCCCCACAGCTGGGCCTCGTTGCAATAGCTGAAACCTCTTGACGAGCCCTTCGCAAGAACTGAAACTCCTTGATAAATGAACCACCGAACACCCAGAGCGTAACAGACGTCACCACTCTTTCCTTCTCCTTCCTCCATCGAATGAAGAACGAAGGAAACATCACTACTCGTAAAATAGAAAAATACTTTAATAGTGAGGAACTTTCAGGAAGCAGCCTAGATCTCTCTTAAAGAGTTTCACCCGAATTATAGGGAGAAGAAGCCCAAGCGTCTTCCGTTCAGGCTCCAATCCCAAAGGATGATGAAGTGTCGCTCAACTTGAGACTCTACACGTGTTATAGAAGAAGGGACTCGAACCGTCACACCAGATACACCATGCCTTCCTCGAACATCACTCGCGTTCATAAGTGAAGAAGGTTTCTTTATCAACACCGTCACCCCCAAATATGCGGTACCTACCTTGAACACAACGTCTCATATGTGGTGATAATCTGATCGGCGCTGCAATGATTGTGACACACATTTAAGGCTCTGACAGACTGTACAACCACTCATAGCACTACAAGACTGTACGCATCAGAAAAATTGAAACCGCGCAAATTCTTTATTTGATTGTAAAGAAAATTATAACGGATCAATAATCTGATTACAAAAGAGGGAAGAATTGTTGGATCTCGCCTTTGTTTAATGCTGGGTTTTTTGTGTAGCGGTGGAGAGTGATTCTTGTTCTCCATTGACGAACCGAACCGAAAGCTTGATTTTCAGATCTTCTTGCTTTCATTGGAAGCCCACGGGTCAGGTATGAAACCTTAATTAGTGCCTAAAATCTTAAAGAGATTAGAAACTCTACTTGAACTCAGCAATTCATAGAGTTTTCTCCTCCAATACAATATGTGTTCAGCAGCCTTGTACTTAGCTTCCAGCCTTCTGTATTTATCCAGCTTCAAGCGTCAAGCATCAAATGTGCCTTTTAGGGGATTCTCCTCCTTTTCTCCTCAGAGCTCCTCCCATTTTACTCTGAGTTTTCCCCAGGTTCTCGCAGGTCCTATCGCCAGAGGTCCCCTTAGAAAGGTCTCCTCTTTTTTTTGTCCCCATGCAGAGCTCCTCTTTTCTCTAGCTATTCATAGCTATTTATAGAGGAATTAGGGTGTAACCAACTCCTTAAATCTCTCCATAATCGGAGGGGTGTAACCAACTCCTTAAATCTCTCCATAATGAAGTTATTCCCCATTATGTGGAGAGAAAATGGGGGTATAACTGTCTAAATTCGTGACTGTCAGTTACAGCAGAAATATGAGTCTCGCGCTGGACGCGGACCTTACTTTGATGTTGAGATGCGCAGCTCACATGCTCGCATCTGTGTTGAAAAACGGATCTGCTCAGGCTTGCGTTTGAGTTGAAATGCGAGGTCCACATCAGACGACCTTCGCGTCTGACAAGCGATGCGAGGTCCACGTCTGGCGATCTCCACGTCTGATAAAGGACGCGAGGTTCGCATCCGGCAACCTCCGTGGCTGAAATTGGAATGCGACCTCCGCGATGGACAAAGGACACGAGGTCCACGTCTGGCGACCTCAACGTCTGAGATTTGGAATGCGACCTCCGCGTCTGACAGAGGACGCGAGGTCCGCGTCTGAGGTTAGAACGCGACCTCCACGTTTGCGATTGGAATGTGACCTCCGCGTCTGATAGAGGACTCGAGATTCATGTCTGAGGTTGGAATGCGACCTCCGCGTTTGCGAGGTCCGTGTCTGAGGCTTTGTCCTTAGTAATTTTTTGATAGCCTACAGACCCCCTCCAAAGTTTTCGAAACTTCGCGGTTGACTAAGACGAATTTCAAAATACTTTGGACTTCGGCTGAATTTAGGCTTCCTGTAATTGGACTGGCATTCTTCTGCGAGGCAGTCTTCTGGGATGCCCTGAGCTCGATCCCGTCTGGATGGTGAACTTTATGAGTGTACTGTTGAACTTCTTGAAGCCTCTAGGAAAGATCATCACAAGTGTCTTAGAAACTCAGCCTAGCACTTGTTATGAGCACTAGTTTGCTTGGTGTACTGTTAAACTGGTAGAGTTATCGATTGCTCTTGCTAATGTACTGTTGAACTGATTACAGAAGTAACGACATACTCCTTGTATTTGAAGGAAGAGGACACAGTTTTGGCATACTGATCCAGTGGAGACGCGAACTTCACCAAAGTTGAGACACGGTTCTCAATTGTTGTAGAGATGCAGTTCTTATTTGCTGTAGAGACGCAGCCTTTACTTACTGTTAAGATGCGACTCTTAAGTTCATTGAGACTCGACTCTGTGCTTGAGACGCAAAGGTCACGCTCAAAGTTTCTTTGAAAGGGTTTTAATTGCCAGAGGTGTAACATTAACTTAGCAAATTAAATAACTCTACCTGGAGAATTTGAGAAGGTTACTGTCAGAGGTGTGATGTTAACTTGACTGTGAGACCTGGACTTGTGTTTTGAAAAAGTTTTGCAGACTTGCTATTCTATTGATTAGAATAACAAGTGGAGTTTGATCCGCTGGGGATTATGCCAGAATCTATTATCAGAGGTTTAGTGTTAACATGACTAGAACTCTGCTGGGAATGAAGTTTGTTGTTAGAGGTGTGATATTAACATGACAACGATTGATTTTGCGATCTACGCAATTTAAGTGGACCTGTCATTCTATTAAGGAGAATGACAAGTGGGATTAGATTTGTTGAAGATCCATGGAGATTTTTACCATCAGAGGTGTAATGTTAACGTGACGAGTTTGGGTTTACAATTTGAGCAAATTGAATTGTCAGAGGTATAATATTAACTTGACAAAGATGCGTGCTAGAGATGTGATATTAACTTAGCAACACGAAAGTCTCATTTTCACTGAGAAAATTGAGAGAAGATCATTGTCATAGGTGTAATGTTAACAATGAAATGCATGCTAGAGGTGTGATATTTAACTTAGCATTGAAAGATCTCATTTTTACTGAGAAAATCGAGGAGATCACTGTCATAGGTGTATTGTTAACTTAACAGCGATTGATTTTGCGATATGAGCAACTTTGGTCAGAAGTGTAGTATTAACTTGACCGAGAGATTCTGCGATTTACGCAGTTTGGTGGACTCGCCATCCTATTGAAGAGGACTGACAAGTTAAAATTTTGGTCAGAGGTGTGATGTTAACTTGACTAGGATTTGTCTTGCAATTTGAGCAAGTTTGTTCAGAGATGTGACGTTAACTTGACCGGGATTTGTCTACTATTAGAGGTGTGATTTTGAATATAACAGTATTTTGAGTGGACTTGTCATTCTATTAAAGAGAATTGACAAGTTAAAATTTTACCCCAGGGGAAACATCAAAGCCTTACTGTCAGAAGTGTAATGTTAACATGACAGGCCCGATCTGTAATTATTTTGCTGGAAAAACAGTCATAAGATTTTTGTGGTCCTACCATTCCGTGGGTGGAATTGGTAAGGAATTTTGGAGAGAATTTTAGGAAAGAGTTGTCAGAGGTAACTGTTAACATGACAAATATTGATTTTTCTAGAAAATAAAGATTTACTGTTAGGGGGAATCTAAATATTTCTTTACCATTAGATGTGAGATATTAACTTAACGGATCAGATTGAATCTTGTCAGAGGTGTGTTATTAACTTGATAAAGACGTGAGCTAGAGGTGTACTGTTAACTTAGCTCCATAAGAACTTCAATTTTATTAGGGAGACTGAAGATATCACTGTCATAGGTGGTGTTAAACTTGACAGTGGAGGTAATGCTAGAGGTGTAATGTTAAACTTAGCATTGGTCATCTCGACTCCGATACAGAAGTTCGAGGGAAAGATATTGTCATAGGTATATTGTTGAACTTAACAATGAATTGGATGCTAGAAGTGTGATGTTAAACTTAGCATCGCTCGTCTCAGCTTCGATATGAAAGCCTGAGAAAAAGTCATTGACATAGGTGTAATGTTGAACTTAATAATGAACTGGATGCTAGAGGTGTGGTGTTAAACTTAGCATCGCTCATCTCAGCTTTGATGTGAAAGCCTGAGGAAAAGTCATTGACATAGGTGTAGTGTTGAACTTAACAATGAACTGGATGCTAGAGTGTGGTGTTAAACTTAGCATCGCTCATCTCAGCTCGATATGGAAGCCTGAGGAAAAGTGACTGTCAGAAATTTAATATTGAACCTGACAGCAACTTAATCACTGTTAGAGGAGTAGTATTAACATAACAGCAGTTTATCAGAGGTGTTAACATGATAATAGTTGGTTTGCGATATGAGCAATTTTAAAGACTTGTCATTCTATTGATTAGAATGACAAGTGGAGTTTGGAATGTCAGAGGTGTAGTATTAACTTGACAATTTGGTTGATTTGTGACTCCATGTAGAGGAGCGACAAGTAAAGCTTGTACTCGCTGGGGAGTATTGAAACTTTTCATTGTCAGAGGTTTGATATTAAACTTAACAATGATTGTATTTGTGGACTTACCACTCTATGGAAGAGAATTGGTAGGGGATTTTGGTGGAAACTAAAATGAATTATCAGAGGTGTAATATTAATATGATAATCATTGATTTTCTAAGGACATGGAAGATTCACCGTTAGAGGTGTAATATTAACATAACAGCAGAGATTTTAAATGAGTTTTGTTGTCAGAGGTTTAATAGTAACTTAACTGAATCCACTGGGAATTGGGGAATCCGACTTGTCAGAGGTTTACTGTTAACATGACAAGTCCCACTTCATTTCATTAGAGAGATGAACATAGATATTTTTGTGGCCCTACCCTTCTATGAAAAAGAATTGGTAAGAGATTTTGGAGGAGAGGATGGGACCAAGTCCCTCAGGGTTTTTAGCAAACCTTCTACTCAGGCTCGTGTTTTCGCGTTTAAAAAAGAACGCGAGGTCCGCACCTGGCAACCTATGCGTCTGATTGAGAAAGGACGCGAGGTCCGCGTCTTGCGACCTTCGCGTCTGACATTGGAATGCGAGGTCTGCGTCTGGTGACCTCCGCGGCTGGCATTAGAATGCGAGGTCTGCATCTCTTGAAGGAATTTGAGTTTGAAGCCTTACAGGCTAAAAACTGATGGCTCAGTCATCTAAAAGTTGCAATGACAATCAGAGAGCACCGCGAGATGAACTGCTCGCAATGACACTCGAACCCATGGGATTAGAGCTTCTCAGTTCATATTTGAACTTGGCCTCTTGGGGCTGAGCGCGAACCTCAGGTTTCTGAAGTGAAATGCGATGATCTCATTCTAGCGCAGCCTCCTGCTGAACGCGTGTCTTGCGCTTTTGAATAGAAACGCGTAGGTCGTCCTTTAACACTGTCAGCGGCTCTTGCATTTTAAAATTGAAATGCTAAGTTCATGTTCTGGTGCGGCCTTAAGCTGAACGTGGGTCTCGCGTTCTTGAAGTGAGACACAGATCTCACGTTTTGGCACAGCTTGAGGCTGGACAAAAACTTCACGTTTTGATGCTGAAACGCACAGCTCGTGAACGCGAGCATCGCGTTTTGTTGTAGAAATGCGGGGCTGAAACTGAGCTTCGCGTTTGGTGCCGAAACGCGGGGGTGAAAGCGAGCTCTGTTTGCTGATGGTGAACTTGACTTCTTTATCGACAATCAGCAATCCGTTTGGCTTGCAGGAGTTAATGCGAACCCCTTGCAAATTGAGTTCGCTGAGCCTTGGGAGGAGTTTTGCCGTGAGATTGGCCTCCACCACTGTGCTGGTCGTGAGCCAAGACAACTGGCCTTGCGGGTCTATTGAGAGAAGTTGTCGCAAACCATATTGACTCCATAGAGATTGTCAGAACCTCAAGAGAGGTTGAGCCACTTGCTTTGTCAAAAAGCGTATAGGCTTCTCTATGATAAGTCTCCGAAGAGCCTTGAGAGTGAGTCTATGCTTGAGATTTTGGGCTAATGGAGCCCGATGAGAGAAGTTGTTTCGAACTTCTCTTGGTCGAATTCGACGACGAGCCATTCGACAGTTTATCCGGGAAGCTTGAGGTCGGCTTGCGCTATGGTCTTCTCATTGGTAGAGAAAACAGTATCTCTAGCGGAGTCGCCATCTTTTGCATGCGTCGGAAAAAATTGAAATCGCGCAAATTCCTTATTTGATTGTAAAGAAAATTACAACGGATCAATAATCTGATACAACAGAGGGAAGAATTATTGGATCTCCCCTTTATTTAATGCTGGATTCTTTGTGTAGCAGTGGAGAGTGATTCTTGTTCTCCATTGACGAACCGATCCGGAAACTTGATTTTCGGATCTTCCTGCTCTCATTGGAAGCCCACTGGTCAGGTATAAAACCTTAATCAGTGGCTAAAATCTTAAAGAGATTAGAAACTCTACATGAACTCAACAAGTTTATAGAGTTTTCTCCTGCAACACAATATGTGTTCAGCAGCCTTGTGCTTAGCTTTCAGCCTTCTGTATTTATCCAGCTTCAAGCGTCAAGCATCAAGTGTGCCTTTTAGGAGATTCTTCTCCTTTTCTCCTCAGAGCTCCTCCCATTTTACTCTGAGTCTCCCCCAGGTCCTCCCAGGTCCTCTCTCCAGAGGTCCCCTTAGAGAGGTCTTCTCTTTTTTTTATCCCCCTCCAGAGCTCCTCTTTTCTCTACCTATTCATAGCTATTTATAAAGGAATTGGGGTATAACTAACCCCTTAAATTTCTCCATAATGGGAGGGGTGTAACCAACTCCTTAAATCTCTCCATAATGGGAAGTTATTCCCCATTACGTGGAGAGAAAATGGGGGGGTAACTGTCCAAATTCGTGGTTGTCAGTTACAGCAGAAATGCGGGTCTCGCGTTGGACGCGGACCTTACTTTGATGTTGAGACGCGCAGTTCACATGTTCGCATCTGTGTTGGAAAGCGGATCTGCTCAGGCTCGCGTTTGAGTTGAAACGCGAGGTCCACGTTTGACGACCTCCACGTCTGACAAGGGACGCGAGGTTCGCATCTGGTGACCTCCACGTCTGACAAGGGACGCGAGGTCCACATCTAGCGACCTCCGTGGCTGAAATTGGAACGCGACCTCCGCGTTGGATAAAGGACGCGAGGTCCGCGTCTGGCGACCTCAACGTCTGAGATTTGGAATGCGACCTCAACGTCTGGCGACCTCAACGTCTGAGATTTGGGTTCGTGTTTTCCCTTGAAAGTCAATAAGGGAAAACTTATAAAATATCGAGGAGAAGATTACAAGTAATTAAAAAAATTACAAGTAGATCTCCTCTTAAATTTCTGGGAAGTGTGCCGGTGGGAGTCTGATCAGCGCGCGACTACTTTGTCCCGTTGATGATGTGAGCGATCGATCTTCGAATGCTACTGCTTGGGAATCCTTCTCGTCTGATTTCAGAGATTCCTAAAAAAGGAAGGTCTTGAAGTATCAACACCTTAGACTTAGAGAAGTAATTCTCTGGAGGTTCTGGGAAATAAGGCAAAGTTAGCCTTATTAGCTCTCTCGATGCCTTCTGCCTCTTGTATTCTGCTCTCTCTTTGATTGCCTGCCTCTCTTGATCCCCTCAAGCTTATTCTCAGATGAGCTATTTATAAGCTCTGGAGGGGTGTAACTGCCCCTAGAATTTAGCCATGACTGATAACAGTGAGTTAGCCTCGCGTCGAAGGCTATTTTGAGCTTGTGTGAGGCTATAACACTCGCGCTAGGCTAAATGTGAGCCGCATGTGAGGCTAGATAGGCTCGCCGAGCCTAAAAATGGCCTATTGACCCGGCCATTCCACTGAACATGGGGCAAAGTAGGCGGGTGCCACTTAAAGTGGCATTAACCCCACTAACATAGTGGGGTTAGCCCACTAAATACTAGGTCAAAGATTTGACCTGGCCAGCCCTGTCATATAGGCGTAGAAATCCTCGTGTGAGGCTGTATGTAGCCTCGCGCGGGGCTAGGTTTAGTTCCGCTTGCGGGGCTAAAAGCTCTTAATCAGAGTTGTCATGGCTTTGACGAAGCTAGAAAATTAGCCCTGTGTGGCTATGTTGAGCTTCAGGCGAAGGTAGCACTTGGCTCATTACTGAGCTTTGAAGAGTTTCAAGGTGAAACTAGATAATTTAGCATCTGGAGTGAGGCTAGCACCTTGGGCTCACGCGAGGCTGAGTATTGAGCTGACTCAATCTCAAAAAGTAGTATTTGGCCTGCTGTCTGCTTCACTTGATCAGCGGGGCCTGATCTTCCGTTTTGTCCCTTGGGATGTGTTGAATTGGTCATCAGCTTACCCACGGCTTACCTTTTTGTGGATGTCGACAAGTTGGACATCGTTCCAACTAGTTGAAAAGTTGCATGGGAGTTTGTCTTTTTTAATGTGTCAACAAAATTTCCTTCAAAGTTTTTGTAAATCTGTAATAGGATGGTTCAGATTTCAAAATACTTTGAATTGTTTCAATTGGTAATCAAAGATATGTGGCTGTGAGCTTCGCCTTGATGGTTGAGCCCAGTTTCACCTTTAGGACTGAATTTTAGTCCTGCTTCTAGGTTGGAACAGTCTCGCCTTAGGGCTGAAATAGGCTTGTCTCTGGGTAGCTTCGCCTTTGATAAGAGGCTTGCCTTAGGGTTGGAATAGGCTCACCTCTGGAAGGAACCTCACCTCTGGGCTTCTTTAAGCAAACCTCGCTTCAAAGCGAAGTTGGCTTACCAACGCCCTGTCAGTGCTAGCCTTACATGCGCTTTGAGAATAGGCTTGCCTCTGAGATGAGCCTCGCCTTCAGGTAAAAGGATCGCCTCTAGGGGAGCCTCACTTCTAGAGTAGCCTTGCCTTTGAGCTCTTTTAAACAACTTCACTTTCAAGGCAAAGTTGGCTTGTCAACGCCAAGTCAGCAGTAGCCTCGCATGCGTTGTGAAGGGGCGCTCCCTTTCCCGAGGCCAAACGGCCTCTCAGGAGTTACGAGGAAGATTACTCCCTTTTTCGAGGCTTGCATAGCTTCTCATGTATTTACGAGGGAGATTACTCCCTTCCCGAGACTAAGCACTCAAATGCTTTAGCCTCGCCTGCGCTTCAAAATTTGAAGCGGTAGTGGCGAGGTTAGGCCATAGGGCATATAAATAGGACCTTTGTAGTCCTTTTGTAACACCCCGCTCCCGGAATACGTACTTAGTTGCGTATTCGTATTTTCGATCATATGTTTTTGATTTGGTTTCAGTATTTGTTTTGTATTATGAATTATTTATATGATGTTTTGCCTTGGATCTGGATTCGTGGACTCGGAGTCAGCCCTAATCTGAACCGGGGGCCCGATCTTGGAGTATTGCTCAATTTGGTTATTCTGGTATTTAGATTTGAGCAATTTCAGTTTGAAACATCGTTTTCCAATATTTTGAATTTTCTATGATTTTCTGGAATTTTTCTGAATTAAATTGAAAATCTTCAAACCGGGGTCGACCTGTACCGCTGCTCGATTCTCGGATTTTTAATTTACAAACGGAGTTGAAATTCTAAAAACTGCTTTCCTGTAACTTCTTAAAATCACATTTTCTATCTAAATACTTTTTCTGAGAATTTTTTGAATTTATAAAAATTCCACTGGATTTGGTGTCGGCCATTATCACTGGTTGATTCTAGGAATTTTAGTTTACAATTGAAATCAAATTTCTGCATTCCGCTTTCATATTTCTTCTTATAATTATATTTTCTTCTTTTAGGCATTTTCTGAGATTTTTCAGATTTTATCAAAATCCGGCCGACCCGGTATATACCGGTATTGACTGTTGACTTAGGATTTTTATTTTAAAAATGGGATTGAATTTATAAAAACCGATTTCATCAAAAATATTTAAATAATATTTATTATTTTTGAGAATTTCTGGGAAGCTTTTCAAGCTACTTAAATTTTTGGACTTTTCCGGAGTTTTCGGTGTTTTCCCAAATACCGGAATTTTATCCAGATATTTTACTTTTCTCTTTTTTTATTTTTCTCTCTCCTCGCTAGACGCGAGTTTCACCAAACTTGAGTTCAACATTTAATGTGAGATGCTCTCCATACTGCATTTAATGCTTGTCCTGCAAGATCAATTCTGAATCTTATTAACCATGCTTTCTTGTCTTTTCTGTCTAACGCGACATTCGCGTTTTCTGCTAGATGCAGCTTTAATTTCCACGTTTGGCTCTCTTTGGCCTAGATGCAAGTTTGGGTGATTGGAGATGCAAGTCTCATTATATATAAGGCATTCCAATGGCAATATTATAATCTAAACAATCCCCTTATATATATACCCCCCTTTTTCTTCTTCTCTCTCTTTCACTTTTTTCTTCTTCCTTCTCCATTTAAAGCCAACAGAGAGCATGGCAGTAAAACGCAGCCATAGGCCATGCCTTGGCCGGCAACCATTCTCCACCATTCCACCCACCATCTCCACCAACTCCTCCACCTTTTTCTCCTCCATCTTCTCCACCATCCCAACAACTACAACACCATCTCCATCATCTTCTTCTTCCTCTTTTCCACCAAGAAACCCATTAACCTCCATAGCTTCACCACCATTTCCACCACCACCTACACAACCTTGGCCACCACGAACCACGCCATCTTCCTCTCCTCGTCGTACTCTTTCCAACGAGCTATTGCTTCGCTCTTCGAAACACCATTTCCAAAACTCCAAAATTTCCAAATGAACTAGACTTGCACTCCATTCTTGCCTTGGGCTTAGGGCTTTAGCCGCCCAATTTCGGCCACTTCCGGCCATCTCCAGCCACCTCCGGTCGCCGCCGGCGACGCCGGCCAAGCCATGGCCGAGCTTCCTTCCTCCCTCTTCCTTCTTTCTTTCTTTCCTTTTCTTTTCTTTCTTTCCTTCATTCCCTTCCTTTCCTTTTTCCTTTCTTTTCTTCGCTAAATTTTCCCCTTCCCTGCGTCTCCCTCATCCTTGTGTCTCTCTCTCTTTTTCCCTGGACTCTCACTTTCTCATCTCCCTTTCTCTCTCTTTCACTCTATTGCTAGACGCGGCTCACCCCCGCGTTCAAGCAATTCTTTAACGCGATCCTCGCGTTCTTGTATCAACGTGACGCGGAGCTCATACCCGCGTCTACGTTCTTCTCGTGTCCTTGCTTAAACGCGGGTCTCGAACCCCGCGTTTGTGACATCTACGCAATGCGACTCCCGCATCTGCGATTCCCGCGTCTCCATTCTCTCTCCTCTTTTATACTGAACGCGTTTACGCGTTGATTTCCTAGATTCCGGAGATCGGGGATTTCACTGTGTTTTCTAAAGACTTAGGCGAGTGTTCTCGCTTTCCTCTTGGCTTTCCTGCTTCGTCGGATCGACTTGATTGTCTTATGTATTTGTATCTGGAACTAACACCTTCTCTGCAGGTACCCTAACCTTTGGGTGTAACCTTTGAGGTTTAAAGTCCTTTGGGCTTTCTCTATGCTACGCCTGGTAGGCGGACCTAGCGTCAACACTTTACCACTTGCTCCGTTCGAGTATAGTTACCCCATGAGCATGGCTTCCCCGTGAGCGATAGTATGGCGTTCATACGCTTGCTGCGACACGTGTGTCTAGCTATGCTGTGAGCGGTAACCACGCGGAGCGTGATAGCATTTAGTGTTGTACATTAGCTTCGCTCCAGCTTGCTTAGCTCTGCTTGATTGTGCTTAGCTATTACTCTATCACTTACCAAGTACATGCTTGATATGTTAATACTTGACATGCTTTGGCTTGATACCTACCATCTACATGCTAATACCTGATACCTGTCTGTATCACTTGACAACTGATGTGTCATCACCTGACACCCGACTTGCTTCTACTTAACACTTGCATCCTGCTATGATATGACTTATCACCTGCCTTCTAACATACTAATTCTTGACCTGTGATTATCACCGTTACGGGAATACGATACTTGTTATCCTGTATTATATATACAGTGACCAGAATCTATGGTACTTATGTACTCCTGAATTCCTGATCATGCCTTGCACCCGCTATTCCCGTAAATTGATAACTACATAATAAATCATAAAAAGAAACCACTTGAATCGGATCGGGGAAAACTTACGGCTATCAATATATATTCGTGTTTACAGTGGCACTAGGCATGTTGCGTAACTAAAACTTCCGGTCTGACCTGTGGGCCTCCAGGCGACCGAGGGGAGTGCTGGCTCCCTCCTTGGTACCATCTTGATAAGGGCATTCTATAAGACCCTCCTGTAGGCCTTGCGGCCGGTTTCATACACCAGTAATGGAGCGTCCTGGACCGTGGTCCCGGGCATGTACGGGACCCACTGTAAACATTGTTCGTTGATACCCCCGTTGGTTTCCAATAACAACCTTGCTTTACTCAGATGTGGATATATGTGCGCTGGGACGCTAGTTCACATATCTAGACATCAGGGTAAGACGAGTAATAATAATAATAAAAGATGCCAGCTATGAATCCGTTGTAGGCCTTGCCATGTTTGCTCGTATCGGATTTTACTTCGGATTTCGGATTTTATGATTATTATACTATACCTGTTCATATCTTGCATTTCTACTTGTGTTCTATCCTACCTGTCTCCTGCTCTTATCTGATCATACTATGAGTCTTCCCTGCCTGATATCATTTGCTGTATATCTACTTGCTCCTGCATGCTTGTGCCCACGACACGGTTTTCAATGCATGTTTATGATTCAAATTTATCGATACACGTGTGCTTATCTATGCTCGCCACCTGGCATTCGTATCACCACTCGCCGGGGAGTTCTGACTCCTCTAGATCCTCATGTCCAGGTTTTGGAGCTTGGAGCGTGTGGATTCTCCCAGTTGCTGATCAGAGTGGCGCAGCGGTAGCGTGGATCTCCAGAGCCCCATCCTTTCAGGCCCTCTTGTTCGGCTCTAGAGTTCTCCTGTTATGACTTTGTGCCTCCTTTGTACTGTTCATACTTGCACATCTCATTGTATTCTCACATGTGCGCCATATTGGTGATGTAATATTATTGTAATATTGGGTCACTTCCTGTGATAACTTTGTAATTGTACTCATGTGTTGGAATGTATAATGCACCACTTGCTTCCGTACTCTGATTCTTGCATGTACTGGTGCTTAGCGTATATACGTGAGGGTATTTCTGACCTGCGTATATACGTCACAGTAACGTTTTCGTACCCGCCGGATCGGGGCGTTACAGGGTGGTATCAGAGCCTAGACTCTCACATCCTCAGTACAACCAGTCGGCAAATTAATGGTAAAAAAATTTGCAACTGGAATGCATGAGTCATGGTTATACAATCCAACTGTAAGTACAAAGTTATCCATTCTCTCTTGATAATCTTACCCTTGAATTCTGAAGTTCTTTCCCCCTTTCATACTTTAGTTTCTCGTTATTCTTAGACCAACTCGGACATGAAAAGACGGGGAAATCCTAACGGTTCTGGTTCTTCTTAGAGTGGCTTTAATGGAGGAAGTGTTGATTTGAGATGATTTCTGTAAAATATGATGAAAAACTAATAAGAACAGACGAAGGTCCCGCACTAAAGATTATTGGTCGCACTCCGGGAACAGAAGCCAGGCAACATGTCGGGTTTCAGGAAATTATAGCCGGCAATCTTTTCGGGCATGGAGGAGCCCTGGATGCATAGCAGTGGCTGGTAAACATGACAGATCTTCTGAAGGCAACTCGAATCCCTGACGAGAATTAAGTGAAAATGACTAAGATTCAGCTGAAAGATATGGCCAGGACGTGGTGGTTGGTGGAAGTAACGAGACTGGAAAATCCCATCACTTGGGACCAGTTCTCGAAGGATTTCTATTAGAAGATTCTTCTCTGTAATAGCTCAGAAAGATATAAAAGAATGAATTATCAAATTGCAGTAAGAAGGTTGAATTGTAGATAAGTACATTACAAAATTTCTAAGGCATAGTCGGTTTGCGCCGTACATGGTTGCTGACAAGGAGAACCGAACAAGTAATATTTTAGTGAGAACTAAAGATGAGGATCAAGATGTCTCTTATTCCCAAGCAGCCCAAGAAGTATTCTCAAGTTTTTTTGTCATCATCTGGGAAGTAGAATGGACCCAGAGAAGGAAGATCAGGATGAGATGCAGATGAAGTTGGCGAAGAGACCCTCTTATTTGATGAAAGTGAAGGCTCAGACAGGCCTCTGGATGCCCCACTGGCTGAACCATCCCTCCAAACTTGCCCTCAACATATGACGTGTGGTATTGTCTGAAGCTGGGAACCTACAACGCAACCGCCAGAAAGATTATGAATTATGTCATATATGGGTCCGGAGATTAGTTGAAAAGCGACTGTCTATTTAAGGAGACAGAGAACATCGCACCGATCAGATCAATTCATCCAGTATCACCATTGGAAGAGAATTCAAGACCTACTGGCAGAGTAAACTCACTTCATCCTCCAACATCAAGCATAAGTCAGGTACAAAAGAGATCAAGAACTAGGGCACATAGTAAAAGGAGGCAAACATATTATCTAACTGAAGAGAAAGTCAGGATGCTCAATATCGAAAAAAGGAACCCAGTACTGACCGTAACTAATTATCCCCATTTTAGCATGTCCGAGAGTTGGTAAATTCTCCATATCATATTCTTCTCATTGCACTATCATCACCAATCTTAGTCCATCCGTGTCTACGTCCCTATTTCATGATTTTCATCTCTTCTATTTTTGCTATTCTGATTTTCATAATCCTTATGCCAACTTAAGATATGCGAAGACTAGTGAGGTAACAGCAGGGCATATGTGGTTCGTTCTCATTATGTTCTGGCATTCCTCGACTTTGGTACATCACATTGTCTTATATTGGACAGATCTTCGGCCTCGCATTATATTCTTGAATTTATGGATACATCACGGGGGACCAGTACGTCAAGTGGAGTAGTCATCGCTTATATAATCAGGTAGACTGTATCATTACATGAGGAATGTCAGTATATAACAGTATTTCAGAATCAGGACTTCTGGCAGACAAAGTTATGATATTTTTCATTTCTATTACTCCAATAGTGATCATGATTTCTTCGACTATGTTCATGAAACTCGGGCATTCTCAGAGCTGATTTGCAGTCAGGTTATTGTTTAGAAGACAGCATTCGGGACACGTTTCGGTAATTATAATTTCTTGATCGTGTTCTCAGAGCCACTAACTTCTGGCAGTCTTTATTGATTTGGTAGACCATAGGCTCCGCTAGCCTCGCCAAGCGAGGGTCATGTTCTAGTCACCCGTGAACCTAACCGGGTGTGAGTTCGCTGCACCCTGGTACTTAGCATTTAGCGTTGTGTTACGCGCCGGCTTCGCCGTGTGAGCTTCGCCATATGCGAGCCTCGCAGAGCGTTAGCTTCGCCGCACCCTAATGCTTAACACCTGAGCTGTGCTACGCGATAGCTTCACCTAGGCTTGCTTTGCCCGTGGCTAATTCCTTCAGTGCTTAGCACTCTAGCCTATTCCTCGGATTTCTTCTGCCTAGCGTGTTTTCATGGATCTACTGAACATAGTTTCATTACTGTATCTGAGCTATCGCCATGATCCTTGTAGATGATCCATTCGACCAATCTTGCAGGGCTCAGATATCTTCTACATGTTTCATCTGCAGTCGGGTTATCATTCAGAAGTCAGTATTTAGAATTCTTCAGGGTTATTCTATATTCTTGGTTATGTCTTTCAGAGTTAGCAACGCCCAGTATGCAGAAATTCTTAATTATTGGTCTTCTTGGTTCATGCTCAGTATTATCAGAGTTTTCTTTACTTAGGATATTCTGGTCTATACTCGGGGAATTATTATGTAGGCAGCACATCAGAAATCCTACTGCAGACTCTTCATCAAGGACAACATCATGCCATGCAGGATTTTATATTTATGGATTTCAGCACTACAGATTTCTATGGATTTCATCAGCTTGGGTTCGTAGTCTGAAAGAAGTATTATTGATTATCTCACCAATTCATCTCATTTTATATTATTCAGAATGGGTTAGTCTTTCGAAGTTCTGACAGTGTTCTTTTATAAGCAGACATCAGATCAGTATTATTATAGCACCGTCAGAGGATATATGTGCTATATATTTATATATACGGCAGAAGTGCAGAGATGTCTCAATCCTGAGTTTATCGTTCAGTCGATTAGGGAGAACGGCTCATAGTTATTCATATCTTAATTGGTATAATCATCACTCCTATCTTTTGTGTTCATCTTCCCCTTATCGAAATTGCGAGGACGCAATTTTTTTATAAGGTGGATGGAGTGTAACACCCCGCTCTCGAAATACGTACTTAGTTATGTATTCGTATTTTCGATCATATGTTTTTGATTTGGTTTCAGTATTTGTTTTGTATTATGAATTATTTATATGATCGTTGTCTTGGATCTGGATTCGTGGACTCGGAGTCAGCCCTAGTCTGAACCGGGAGGCCCGATCTTGGAGTATTGCTCAATTTGGTCATTCTGGTATTCAGATTTGACCGATTTCAGTTTCAAACGTCGTTTTCCAATATTTTGGATTTTCTATGATTTTCTGAAATTTTTCTAAATTAAATTGAAAATTTTTCTAAATTAAAATCTTCAAAACCGGGGTCGACCTATACCGCTGCTCGATTCTCGGATTTTTAATTTACAAACGGAGTTGAAATTATAAAAACGGCTTTCCTGTAACTTCTTAAAATCACATTTTCTATCTAAATACTTTTTCTGAGAATTTTCTGAATTTATCAAAATTCCATTGGATTTGGTGTCGGCCAGTATCACTGGTTGATTCCAGAAATTTTAGTTTACAATTGAAATCAAATTTCTGGATTCCGCTTTCATATTTTTTCTTATAATTATATTTTCTCCTTTTAGGCATTTTCAGAAAATTTTCAGATTTTATCAAAATCCGGCCGACCCGGTATAGACCGGTATTGACTGTTGACTTCAGGATTTTTATTTTAAAAATGGGAATGAATTTCTAAAAACTGATTTCACCAAAAATCTTTAAATAATATTTATTATTTTTGAGAATTTTTGGGAAGCTTTCCAAGCTACTTAAATTTTTGGACTTTTCCAGAGTTTTTGGTGTTTTCCCAGATACCGGAATTTTATCCAGATATTTTACTTTTCTCTTTTTCTAATTTTCTCTCTCCTCGCTAGACACGAGTTTCACCAAACTTGAGTTCAACATTTAATGTGGGATGCTCTCCATACTGCATTTAATACTTGTCCTGCAAGATCAATTCTGAATCTTATTAACCATGCTTTCTTGTCTTTTCTGTCTAACGCGACTTTCGCGTTTTCTGCTAGACGCGACTTTAATTTCCGCGTTTGGCTTTCTTTGGCCTAGACGCAAGTTTGGGTGATTGGAGACGCAAGTCTCATTATATATAAGGCAATCCAACAGCAATATTATAATCTAAACAATCCCCTTATATATATACCCCCTTTTTCTTCTTCTCTCTCTTTCACTTTTTCCTTCTTCCTTCTCCATTTACAGCCAACAGAGAGCATGGCAGCAAAACGTAGCCATAGGCCATGCCTTGGCCGGCAACCATTCTCCACCATGCCACCCACCATCTCCACCAACTCCTCCACCTTTTTCTCCTCCATCTTCTCCACCATCCCAACAACACAACACCATCTCCATCGTCTTCTTCTTCCTCTTTTCCACCAAGAAACCCATTAACCTCCATAGCTTCACCACCATTTCCACCACCACCTACACCACCTTGGCCACCACGAACCACGCTATCTTTCTCTCCTCGTCGTACTCTTTCCAACGAGCTATTGCTTCGCTCTCCGAAACACCATTTCCAAAACTCCAAAATTTCCAAATGAACTAGACTTGCACTCCATTCTTGCCTTGGTCTTGGGGCTTTAGCCACCCAATTTCGGCCACTTCCGGCCATCTCCAGCCACCTCCAGTCGCCGCCGGCGGCGCCGGCCAAGCCATGGCCGAGCTTCCTTCCTCCCCCTTCCTTCTTTCTTTTTTTCCTTTTCTTTTCTTTCTTTCCTTCATTCCCTTCCTTTCCTTTTTCCTTTCTTTTCTTCTCTAATTTTTCTCCTTCCCTGCGTCTCCCTCATCCTTGCGTCTCTCTCTTTTTCCCTGGACTCTCACTTTCTCATCTCCCTCTCTCTCTTTCACTTTATTGCTAGACGCGGATCACCCCCGCGTTCAAGCAATTCTTTAACGTGATCCTCGCGTTCTTGTATCAACGTGACGCGGAGCTCATACCCGCGTCTACGTTCTTCTCGTGTCCTTGCTTAAACGCGGGTCTCGAACCCCACGTTTCTAACATCTACGCAACGCGACTCCCGCGTCTGCGATTCCCTCGTCTCCATTCTCTCTCCTCCTTTATATTGAACGCGTTTACGCGTTGATTTCCTGGATTCCGGAGATCGGGGATTTCACTGTGTTTTCTAAAGACTTAGGCGAGTGTTCTTGCTTTCCTCTTGGCTTTCCTGCTTCGTCGGATCAACTTGATTGTCTTATGTATTTGTATCTGGAACTAACACCTTCTCTGCAGGTACCCTAATCTCTGGGTGCAACTTTTGAGGTTTAAAGTCCTTTGGGCTTTCTCTATGCTTCGCCTGGTAGGCGGACCTAGCGTCAATACTTTACCGCTTGCTCCGTTCGAGTATAGTTACCCCGTGAGCATGGCTTCCCCGTGAACGGTAGTATAGCGTTCATACTCTTGCTGCAACACGTGTGTCTATCTATGCTGTGAGCGGTAACCACGCCGAGCGTGATAGCATTTAGTGTTGTACATTAGCTTCGCTCCAGCTTGCTTAGCTCTGCTTGATTGTTCTTAGCTATTACTCTATCACTTACCAAGTATATGCTTGATATGTTAATACTTGACATGCTTTTGCTTGATACCTGCCATCTACATGCTAATACCTGATACCTGTCTGTATCACTTGACAACTGATGTGTCATTACCTGACACCCGACTTGCTTCTACTTAACACTTGCATCCTGCTATGATATGACTTATCACCTGCCTTCTAACATACTAATACTTGACCTGTGATTATCACCGTTACGGGAATACTATACTTGTTATCCTGTATTATATATACAGTGACCAGAATCTATGGTACTTATGTACTCCTGAATTCCTGATCATGCCTTGCACCCGCTATTCCTGTAAATTGATAACTACATAATAAATCATAAAAAGAAACCACTTGAATCGGGTCGGGGAAAACTTACAGCTATCAATATATATTCGTGTTTACAGTGGCACTAGGCATGTTGCGTAACTAAAACTTCCGGTCTGACCTGTGGGCCTCCAGGCGACCGAGGGGAATGCTGGCTCCCTCCTTCTTGGTACCATCTTGATAAGGACATTCTATAAGACCCTCCTGTAGGCCTTGCGGCCGGTTCCATACACTAGACCTGGACCGTGGTCCGGGCATGTACGGGACCCACTGTATACATTGTTCGTTGATACTCCCATTGGTTTCCAATAACAACCTTACTTTACACAGATGTGGATATATGTGCGCTGGGACGCTAGTTCACATTTCTAGACATCAGGGTAAGACGAGTAATAATAATAATAATAATAAAAGATGCCAGCTATGAATCCGTTGTAGGCCTTGCCATGTTTGCTCGTATCGGATTTTACTTCGGATTTCCGGTTTTATGATTATTATACTATACCTGTTCATATCCTGCATTTCTACTTGTGTTCTATCCCACCTGTCTCCTGCTCTTATCTGATCATACTATGAGTCTTCCCTGCCTGATATCATTTGCTGTATATCTACTTGCTCCTGCATGCTTGTGCCCACGACACGGTTTTCAATGCATGTTTATGATTCGAATTTATCGATACACGTGTGCTTATCTATGCTCGCCACCTGGCATTCGTATCACCACTCACCGAGGAGTTCTGACTCCTCTGGATCCTCATGTCCAGATTTTGGAGCTTGGAGCGTGTGGATTCTCCCAGTTGCTGATCAGAGTGGCGCAGCGGTAGCGTGGATCTCCAGAGCCCCATCCTTTCAGGCCCTCTTGTTCGGCTCTAGAGTTCTCCTGTTATGACTCTGTGCCTCCTTTGTACTGTTTATACTTGCACATCTCATTGTATTCTCACATGTGCGCCATATTGGTGATGTAATATTATTGTAATATTGGGTCACTTCCTGTGATAACTTTGTAATTGTACTCATGTGTTGGAATGTATAATGCACCACTTGCTTCCGTACTCTGATTCTTGCCTGTACTGATGCTTAGCGTATATACGTGAGGGTATTTCTGACCTGCGTATATACGTCGCAGTAACGTTTCAATACCCGCCGGATCGGGCCGTTACACATATTTTTTTCTTCAATAAGTCTTTCATAGAAATCTTATCTTTCTCTGTGTGCTCATGTAATTACCCATAGGTAATATAAATCTCCCGTTAAGGAGAACGTGGTAAGAAAGTTCTTCTGAAAGAACTAAAAAGGGTGAAAATTTGCCAAGTTAAATTTCTGTAGAAATTATAAGTGTAACTATAATTATTTAGAGGTTAGAACAGGATAAAGTCTATCAAATATAAGAGTCCACTGAGGATTAAAAGAGGGTAGATTTAGGAATCCATTAGGAATCACTAAATCTGAAAAGATTAAGTCTGGTGATTCATCTGTTCAGAGGTGATAAACTGGACATAATTGATTAAAGATTGTCAGACATGAAATTTTATCGTTCAGAGGTGATGAACTAGACATAACGACAAAGAAGGGTAAAATTTGGACAATCATCGGTTCGGAGGTGACGAACCGAACATAACCGATAAATTATCAAATAAGGAATGTTTACTATTCAGAGATGGCAAACTAGACATAACAGTAAACGAAAAAGTGAGACTTAACTATCTGTCAGTCCAGAGGCAATTGACTGGACATGACCGATAGAGAAGCTACCAAGCTCGATATTTTGTCATTTAGAGGTGATAAACTGGACATGTTGACAAAATGAAGGTGAATTCAGTTTTAAGGACCAGTCTATTCAGAGGTAATAAACCTGGCATGATAGACTAAGACACACAAAATTCTGAATTTGCTGCCAAAGGTAGTTGTATTAACATAACAGCTAGCCTACTAGGGACTGCAAAAGTGAATTAGACCGGACACCTGTCGGTTCAGAGGTAATATGGACATGACAAACTAAGAGACACCAGGCTCGCAATTCGCTGTTCAGAGGTAGTCGTATTAACATGACAGTAAGAAGTCCTAGCCCTGACGGGGGAAAGGAGAACAAAATTATGGAATCGTCTGGTCAGAGGTGTTAAACTGGACATGACAGTTTGAGTACCATAAAAGTGGAGATCTAGGCATCTGTCAGTTCAGAGGTAATATGGACATAACCAATTGAGAGTTACTAGACTCAAAGCCCTACCATTCAGAGGTGGCGAATTGGACATAACGACAAAGGAGTAGTCCCCACTGAACTAAAAGATGAGACTTGGCTATCTGTTGGTTCAGAGGTAATATGGACATAACCGATTGAGAAACCACCAAGCTCGGAATTTCTACTGTTCAGAGGTGACAAGCTGGACATGACGATAAAAGAAGTAGTTTCGTTGGGGAAATAGGATTTGATTATGAATTTCGTGGAAAAATTGGTATTTTCTTGAGAAATCATTTGGAAGAAAATGTCAAAGGTATATTGTTAACGTGACTACTAGAAAAATCCATTGAGGACTTAAAAAAGAAATAATAGACTTCGAGGGGAGTCTATCAGAAACTCACTAGGAAGTTTGAAAATAAATCCCATAAGAGATTATATGTCAGAGGTAATCATTAACGTTACAAAAAGAACTCCTTGAGGATTCAGAGATAATCATTAGTGTAATAACCAAATCCCTCGCTGGGGAATTTGAAAGGAGATTTTGTCAAAAGTGATTGTGACAACTTCTCTACTTGGAAATTGTAAAAGCAACTTATCAGAGGTGTAACGTTAACTTGACAAGAATTCATTTACTATTAGAGGAGTTTGAACATAACAGCAACTTGAGTGGATTTCGATCTGCTAGAGTCTGGATGTAGATTTTATCCGCTGGGGAATATATAGAGTCTCACTATCAGAGGTTTAATGTTAACAAGATAAGTTTGACTTGTGATTCAATTTGTTAGGGAAATGAAAATGAATATTGTTTTGTGTGATCTTATCATTCCATGGATAAAAATTGTTAAGAGATTTTAGAGGAGAATCAAATAGGATTAGGTCCCTTAGGATTTTTAGCAAACCCCCATCTGTCATCAGATTTGGTATGCCTTTACCAACCACCGCTAGCCATGCTATTCCCCTAAGCATGATGAGTTATTGAGAATTTCTACTGGACTTAAGAGCCAATATTTGTTTCTATCCTTAGCCGTTCGAGGGCGTTGGATTTTGATAGTGATAAGCTAATACTCAGTTAGCTTGCCTTTATTAGCCCAACTCTGTTGAAGACTGGACTGTGTTCTCATGCACCGCTCATCCTGAGCTGCTTCTTATATGCCGATTAGAACTCTTAACCAGCTTCTTGTGTGCTGATTAGTGCTTCAGCGATGTTTGATCGTCGATGCTAGTCCCACCTGTCGCCGAATAGTTGTTGATCAATGAGGACTATTATGCTCACGTTGAGTAGGAATATAGTCATTTGCCATCAACCGATGAAGACTATTATGCTTGTTTTGAGCGGAAACATAGTTGACTGCTATCAATCGGTAAGGAATATTATGCTCGTGTTGAGTAGGAATATAGTCATCTATTATCGATCGATGAGGACTATTATGCTCGTGTTGAGCAGGAATATAGTTGACTACCGTCGATTGATAGTTCCGTTGTAGGGAAATATCCAATGCAAGCATCATATATACTTGACCCAATGACCAGAGGTTCAATGTTAACATGATCCTA
The DNA here is from genome assembly GCA_038442645.1 of Agave tequilana. NCBI lineage: Eukaryota > Viridiplantae > Streptophyta > Magnoliopsida > Asparagales > Asparagaceae > Agave > Agave tequilana. The sequence goes on along the minus strand of JAVJIF010016693.1, from coordinate 80,076 downwards.
ACGAGTACTTATCTGATCAGAGGTGAGGTGTTAACGTGATCAAGGATAGTACTTTTTTAGGAATTTGTCATTAGATATCATGAGTGTGTCGCCGTCTAGAGTTGCTGGACGATAGGCCCTATTTTAATAGACTGTTTCTATCATGAACAACCCTTCCTATTTGGGTTGAAATTTGCCTTTGATTTTTTGTATCATGATCATGGATCGTCCAATGGCTAAAACCAAGTCTCCTTTTTGGAATACCCTCTCTTTAACTTTTTTATTGAAGGCTTTTGAGATCCGAGCTTGGTGCAACTCGATGCGTTGTTGAACCTGTAGTCGTATCTCGTCTAGGGCTTCGAGTTCTTGAAGGTGTAGCAGATCATTGTCTTCCTTAGTCATTTTGGTTGCTAATGTGACTCATAGCGACGGTATCTGGATCTCTAAAGGTATGACTGCCTCACAACCGTGTAGTAGAGAAAAAGGTGTGTTGCATATTAGGGCTCGGACCATAGTTCGGTAGGCCCAAAGACATTCACTGAGCTTCTCATTTCAATCTCGTTTGTTTGATAAAACAAATTTCTTGAGTTGCTTAATAATTGTCTTATTAAATGCTTCCGCTAAATCATTAACAGCAGGATTATAAACGATTGAAGTCATACTCTGAATCCGGTACTTGTCGCAGAATTGATAGAACAATTGACTTGCGAATTGGGGATCATTGTCGTGAATGATCCGTCTGAGGATACCAAATCGGTGGATAACATCATGTCTGATGAAGTTAACCACGTTGGTGGTTTTAACCTCAGCAAGCAAGACAGCATCTGCCCACTTTGAGAAGTAATCAATTATTGCAAGGATGAATCGATGACCTTTAGCTGACAGAGGACTGATTGGTCCTATTATATCAATTCTCCAAGCCTCGAATGGCCACGACGCAACAGTTGGGTGAAGTAGCTCTGGAGGTTGATGTATGAAGTCTGCGTGGATTTGACAGGTATACATTTTTGTGCATATTTGATTGCATCGACTATCATAGTTAGCCAATAATAATCGAGTTTGGTGCAATCAATCCTTGAGTTTCAGACCTGGTTGATGAGCCCTGCATATACCATCGTGTGTCTCTTTGATTACTTCTTATGCCTATGAATTGGATAGACAATGAAGAAGTATACCATCATATGAACGATGGTATAGCATTTTTACCAGTGCATCATAGAAAAGCGAAGAGACCTTCGTCGGATAGAAGCTACTTTCTTAGAGTCATCGGGTAATATGTCGTGTAAGGCATAATCGATGATCGGGAATCGCCAGTCCCTTAGATCGAAGTTTGTCGAGGTTGTATGAACTTCGCTAACCTCTAAACCGTACTTCGGGTAGAAGAGATGACAGGTGACCACCGTGAGATGGTAGCTTGTATCAGCTGGTAAAGCCAGTGTAGCTACTGGTACCACTAGAGCATCTTCCTTTGTATTTTGGAGGCGGGATACGTGGCTGATGTAGAACCCTTCGAATGTATTAACTAACTGAATGGTTGCATGATGATAAGGTACGAGGTCTTTATGGCGGACCTCATATTCACCTTAACTTGGTTGATGATCAACTTGGATCGCCATAAGCTTCAAATATTGTACCCCCATCTATTGAGCGAGGTGGAGGCCAATGAGCAAAGCATTATACTCAGTTACGTTGTTGGAACAAGGCTCCTTTAATGAGAATGCACGAGGGAGGACGTGACTCCTGGGTAAGATAAATACCATCCCCACTCCGGCGACGATCTTGCCTTTTGGTCCGGTTCTTGATGTGCCATCAAAAAACAACTGCCATACATCATCGCTTGAAGTTATGTTGACTTCGATAACTTCATCCGGAATATCTTCATACAGTTTTAAAGATTCTGGAACTGGGTGAGCTGCCAGAAAGTCCGCGAGAGCCTGACCTTTGATGGCCTTCTGGGGTACGAAGGTCATATCATATTGGAACAATAGTATAACCCAATTAGCCAATCTAAAGTTCAGAGAACTTGGCTTTATCATAAGAATCTGAAGAGTATTGACTCTTGAGATGACATGAAGCCTGACCGAGTAATGCAGCATCTTCTGGAAGGCAAAGACAAGAGCGAGACACTCCTTCTAGACTGGGTTGTAGCGACTTTCTGCACCAATAATGGTTCTACTGAGAAAATAGATAGCCTGCTCGGCGCCTTCATCATTCTTCTGTGTGAGCAGAGCACTTAAAGAATGGTTCATGGCCCTTACTTATAGTAAGAATGATTTCCCGCAATAGGAGATACTAGGACTGGAGGCTTAGTGAGTTATGTTTTGACATCCTCAAACGCATTTTGACAAGCATCATCCCAGATAAAAGATATGCCTTTCTTCATTAGGCGCGTGAATGGTGTTGGCCCAAAGGCCCTTCACCCTAGTTTTGATGATGATCAACTCATGTAGTTATAGTTACTAATGATCTTGTGTTTAATTAGTGACAGATTCATGATCAAGATCTTAGTAGGTGCATAGCTCAACAAAGGATAAAAGAACAAGATTTGGAGCTTGCATGTGGTGATCCAAGGAGTTTTTGGATCAAGCTTGGACCAAGTCAAGAAGATGAGAAGCCTTCAAGGGAAGACTTCAAGAAGTTGAAGACTTGGGTCTAGGTATAGAATTTGTATTTTTGTTTTAGTAAAAATGTAAAGGATAGATAGTTGGTGGATTGCTCAAGTTATATCACACACACACACTCTTGGTAGAACTCTTGATTTAATTGATTTCATAAAAGATTTCTTTTTAGAAAAGAATTTTTATTTAGTAAAAGATTTTCTTTGAGACAAAATATAAAAACTTTGGGTTTTGGTATTTCTATCATATATATATCTTTTCAAACCATAACCAAGTTTAGAGCTTTATGATCAAAACATAGATATTTTATTATGATTGTGTAGTGGATCATATCCATACACACTATGCTTTATAAGTTCAAAATATCTTGTTTTTGTATTTGATAAAGATTTAGAAAACAAGTTTTGGAAAAACATGTTTTGGAAAAATACATTTTGGTTATTGAGCTAATATTTCCAAGTTACAAAAATAGACCAAAACATCTATAACATGTCTTGATTTTGTGCAAGCATGTTTGTTCTTTCAAGTATATTGGTAAAACTATTTTTGTAGAATTTCTATGTATTTTTAGGATTTTATAAAAAGATTTTAAATCCTGTTTTCAGACCTGGAGACTGGCTGACAGGCCATGTCGGTCGACCGGACCGGTCGACCGATGTGCACAGCCCTGTGCACGTTGTCAGCACAGTGGCCGGTCGACCGGGTCGGTCGACCGACCAAGAGAGTTTGCTCTCTGGAAATGTCCAGTCGACCGATAGGTCGACCGACAGTTCATTCCAGGTTATCGGTCGACCGAGCCGGTCGACCGGTGGCTGCAACGGTCAGAAAAATGACCGTTGGCCGGTCGACCGGCGGTCGACCGACAGCACTGACAGAACCCCAACGGCTCTATTTCTGGCAGCCTATAAAAGGGGGTCTTGTCAACTGTTTTGAGGTTAAGATTTTTGAGACTTCTTGAGCAGTTTTTCCCACTCATTTCAGAAGTTTTCTCCACAAATTTGAGAGCAAATATTTCTAATCAAAAGGGATTTTATCAAGAGAGTGTAAAAGTGATTTCTTGTGTTTTTCACCATAGCTTTCTTTCCTTGATTTCTCACACTTCACTTGAGCATCCATAGACATATCTATCCTATAGGAAAGTGTTGTAGTGAGCTTTTGTAATTGGTGATCAAGTGTTAGATCACCAAAGAGATTTCCATTGTATTTTGAGGAGACGGGCAAGTGTGCTCGTGTGTTAGAGTTCTTGTGTGAACTCGGTGGTTTGAGGTGCGCCCTCATTGAGCCGGTGGGCTTGTGGTGTACGGACAAGGGAGTCCGAGAGCTTGTAGGTGTTGCGGCACCAAGGAGAGATCCGTTGGGGATCTTGCATAGTGGAAATCCTTCGTGTGTCGAAGGCGGGGATGTAGAGCAAGTGTGCTCGAACCTCGAAACATACCCTTGTGTTTGCGATTGCTATCTCTTGCTCTCTTTCTCTTTTTGTCTCTATTTTATATCTTGCATTCAATTTATTGTGTTCATCTTATATATGCATGATATATTCCCTTGTGCTCATAATTGATATACATACTTGCTTGGGATTGCTTGTTAACACTAGTATTCAACCAAGAGAGCCAACGCGGCACCTCAACCCATTCAAGGGGAATCTAGAGGAGCTTGTCCAGAGCCTCGCAAGGGGAATTCGGCAACACTCTTGAGTTATACATAAGTGTTTAATTAAAATAAGTTTTAATTTGGTCAACTTAGTTTTTATTCCGCATTATTTGTTCATAAGTGACCTTTAGATTAGCCATCACCTATTCACCCCCCCTCTAGGTGATCTTACAATTGGTATCAGAGCTAGTGCTCTTGATTTGGGTCTAACAACCTAAGAGTTAAAGATCCTCCTTTATGCTAATCACAATATTTTTGTACACACACACACCTCACCATGGACTTCATGTCACCACCCACCTTTGATATTCTTAACATCCAAATTTGGAAGGTTAAGATGTCTTTGTTCCTCAAAGGACTTGGCCTTAGTATATATCTTGCCACAACTAATAAAGAACATTGCTTAAATGGTAAGAACATTGAGGCTAATGCAAAAGCCCTTCATGCTATTAAGTCAACCCTAAATGATGATTATTTATCTAGGGTTTCTAATGTTGAATCGGCTTTTGTAGCTTGGAACATCATCACCTCCCTTGGCGAAAAGGACCTATACTATGCGGGGAGCGATTCGGACGTTGGGAGCGACATCTCCAACGTATGCTATATGGTCCAAGGGGATAAACCCCTTGAGGTAACTTCCGAATCCGAGGAAGATGATATTATGTCATATGATGAGCTCAATTCATTTTCCCAATTATTGCTTGAGAAATATGACATGAAAAAGAAAGAAATTAAAAATTTGAAAAAGGACATTGCTTGCATGCATGAAGAACATGACTCATTTAGAGATAACATTGCATGTTTAGAATTAGAAAATAATAATTTGAAAAAGGATTTTGATTGCATGCTTGAAGAAAATGATTCTTTTAAATCTAAGGTTGCATGCTTAGAAAAGGAAAATAAAGATTTGAAAAATGAGAATGTTTCCTTGATTACTAAATTGAATGATTTATGTGAAGGGAACACTATTTTGAAAAATAAGATTGATTTGGTGGAAAAACAAAAGGAAGAAGTTTTTCAAGAAAATAAATCTTTGAAAAGAAAATTTATTGAAAAAGAAAAAGATTTTGTTTCTCAAAAGAAAAAGAAAAATGATTCTTTATCTCATCATGCTTTTCATGCCACAACTAATGAGATTAAGAATTTGAAAAATAAAATGGAGAATTTGAGTTCAACTTTGAACTCTTGTGCATTTAATCATTCTAAGTTGGAATCTTTGTTTCAAAAGAAACAAGTTCCCCATGCTCATGCACATACTCATCATGCTCATGCTTATGGTGCACATCACGATCACAATCACACTCATAAGCATCATGCTAAGGTGTACATTTGTACACATTGTGGCCGCAAAGGCCATCTAGCAAAATATTGTTTTGATAAGAAACCATACTTATATTTTGCTAAGTATAATAGATTTTAGGTTCCTTACAACAATGCTAACCCCAAAGGACCCAAGAAAACATGGGTACCAAAACCCCCCACCTTTGATTGTGATGTAGGTGAGGGCTCTCACAAGACGTGAGAGGATTGGTGCCTTGGTAGCGAATGCAATAAACATGATGGACAAACTTTTGGATGCATTGCTATCAAGGAATTTTGGTGGAAAAGACCACCATACTTGGAGCTTTGTAGTTGGTAACAACTTCTAAACTCCTATTTTTTGTACATGCTTTATACTTTTGTCATATTCATAGCATGTCATGATTTTGTTGTTGTTGTGCTTCATGTGGTATTTACATGCTGGATGTAGAATTTGTCAAACTTGCATTTATACATGTACACATAGTGAATTACAATTGACTCATATATGATTGAACTTCATGCTCACTTGTATCCACTCTATGCATGTGTATAATCTAGTTTTGATGATTCTCTTTTATACATGTTTTTGCCAATTTTTTTGTGTGATTTACTTCATGTATATGCATGTTTAATTCAAATCTAATAAATATACATGTATACCCGTGAGTCTCTTGCCTTCATGCAAACATTTAATAGACTCTTTTAATATTTGGGATATGTATGCATATTGTTGGATTTGTATAATTCATACATATACCATGTAAATTTTTTTTTGATGATTTGTTTTGATACAAATGATTTTTGTGTGTTGTTAAATAAAAATTTTAGTCATGATTTGATTTGGCTTCTATGACTATTTTCATGTAGATACTATTTACATAACCTTTGAACACTCTATCTTAAGAAAATATATATGTTGAGCTTTATGGAATATGAGTGCTTGAACTTTTATGTATTTAGTATTATTCATGAAAAACATATGATTTTTTTATTTATGAAGGATCTTTAACTAGTTTGTCAAAATTCATTTAAACTAGTTATCTATTCTTCAAGTATTGCACATGATCCTATTTTTGATTTTATGGATAAATTCTTTTATATTCTCAAAATTTATTTGATGCTTCATGATTTGAATATTAGTTTGAATGTTAACCTTTATCAACACTAGGATTTATACTTGTACATATTATGGGCTACAAATAAATCTATTTATATTTGTGCTTGAATGCCTATTTGAACCCATTAGATGTGCTTGTATTGCTTAGTTTTGATGATAATTACATCTTCAAACTTGTATTCCCATTTTGGACTTGTGATTTGACCATGTGCTTTTCATTTCATGTATATGCTTGTCTTGCCAAAACATTAAGATATACATGGATACCTCTTGAGTCATTTGCCTTTAATGCAAATCTACTTATATGGACTCAATTGTATTTTAGGGATATGTATGTATACTTAATGTCTTGACAAAACATACATATATCTTGAAATATAAATTTTGTTTTTAATAAAATTTTGTGTTTTTAAAATTGGTACAATAAAATTTTTGTGATGGATTTCAAGAATTCAAAATTTATGATTTGAAGGAATATTGAGTTTTATTGCTATTTTTAGTGCCTTGTGTTTCATTGATCTTTCATGAAAACTTTTTAACTTATTCCTTGATGGAAGGATCTCGTACTAGTTCTTAAAACAAGTTCATTTAACTAGTTCGAATTCTTCATATGGTAGATTATATGATGTATACACTTATGCTTACTTTTCAATTGGTATCATTGGTTATTTGCAATTGGTATCAATATGACTTCATGTTGTGTATATCCATATTTTGATTGTATGTATGAATGCCTTCAAATTATATCAATTTCTATTGGTATTATCTTGTCATACATATATGTTATCTATTTGTGCTTATTTTACAAGTGGTATTTCCTTTAAAGCACAAAGATTGTTGATGCTAAGCTTAATTAGATTTCAAATTGGTATCAAAAATTCAAAATTTGATTATTTTACAATTGATATCTCAAAATTTGTTGTTACTAAGAAAAAGTAAAATTTTTTTTTGATAAAGAAAAATTCAAAATTTTTTTTATTTGTATTTCCTATATGCAAGGAGAGCTTAACATCTCTTCTACATATAGATTCATGTTGAGTATATTATAATTTGAGGAGCTTGACAACTCTTCTTTTCATGATATACGTGTGTAGGGGGAGCTTCACATCTCCTCTTATGCATGACATATTATACGTTATGTGAATTAGGGCTTGTCATCCCTCTTTCATGTAATGTATATGTGTCGGGAAGCTAACTTAACGTCTTCCTCTTCATGAATTTATATCGCATATAAATTTTATTGATTGATTTGTATTTACCCCTCCTTGATCTCTTTGTTTTTAACAAAAAGGGGGAGAAAATTTGTTTGATGTATTTTACTTTGAACCCTTTGTTGATGATTGACAAAAAGGGGGAGAAGAATTTGAGGTTTTATATGCATGTCTTCCTTGTGTAAGGGGGAGAAGATTTTATGTTCATGTATATATGTTGTGGTTTGCAATAATAGGAGAAAAAGATTTGATTTTGTGTTATCTCCATTCATTTGCATACATGTCATGTGCTTCATTGTCATATCTTTATCATTTATTTGGTATGCATGAGTTAAGGGGGAGCTTCTTTGAAGCTTTACTTTAATCCATGCATATATAACTCCATGAGTTTTGTCATCATCAAAAAGGGGGAGATTGTTGGCCCAAAGGCCCTTCACCCTAGTTTTGATGATGATCAACTCATGTAGTTATAGTTACTAATGATCTTGTGTTTAATTAGTGACAGATTCATGATCAAGATCTTAGTAGGTGCATAGCTCAACAAAGGATAAAAGAACAAGATTTGGAGCTTGCATGTGGTGATCCAAGGAGTTTTTGGATCAAGCTTGGACCAAGTCAAGAAGATGAGAAGCCTTCAAGGGAAGACTTCAAGAAGTTGAAGACTTGGGTCTAGGTATAGAATTTGTATTTTTGTTTTAGTAAAAATGTAAAGGATAGATAGTTGGTGGATTGCTCAAGTTATATCACACACACACACTCTTGGTAGAACTCTTGATTTAATTGATTTCATAAAAGATTTCTTTTTAGAAAAGAATTTTTATTTAGTAAAAGATTTTCTTTGAGACAAAATATAAAAAACTTTGGGTTTTGGTATTTCTATCATATATATATCTTTTCAAACCATAACCAAGTTTAGAGCTTTATGATCAAAACATAGATATTTTATTATGATTGTGTAGTGGATCATATCCATACACACTATGCTTTATAAGTTCAAAATATCTTGTTTTTGTATTTGATAAAGATTTAGAAAAACAAGTTTTGGAAAAACATGTTTTGGAAAAATACATTTTGGTTATTGAGCTAATATTTCCAAGTTACAAAAATAGACCAAAACATTTATAACATGTCTTGATTTTGTGCAAGCATGTTTGTTCTTTCAAGTATATTGTAAAACTATTTTTGTAGAATTTCTATGTATTTTTAGGATTTTATAAAAGATTTTAAATCCTGTTTTCAGACCTGGAGACTGGCTGACAGGCCATGTCGGTCGACCGGACCGGTCGACCGATGTGCACAGCCCTGTGCACGTTGTCAGCACAGTGGCCGGTCGACCGGGTCGGTCGACCGACCAAGAGAGTTTGCTCTCTGGAAATGTCCAGTCGACCGATAGGTCGACCGACAGTTCATTCCAGGTTATCGGTCGACCGAGCCGGTCGACCGGTGGCTGCAACGGTCAGAAAAATGACCGTTGGCCGGTCGACCGGCGGTCGACCGACAGCACTGACAGAACCCCAACGGCTCTATTTCTGGCAGCCTATAAAAGGGGGTCTTGTCAACTGTTTTGAGGTTAAGATTTTTGAGACTTCTTGAGCAGTTTTTCCCACTCATTTCAGAAGTTTTCTCCACAAATTTGAGAGCAAATATTTCCAATCAAAAGGGATTTTATCAAGAGAGTGTAAAAGTGATTTCTTGTGTTTTTTCACCATAGCTTTCTTTCCTTGATTTCTCACACTTCACTTGAGCATCCATAGACATATCTATCCTATAGGAAAGTGTTGTAGTGAGCTTTTGTAATTGGTGATCAAGTGTTAGATCACCAAAGAGATTTCCATTGTATTTTGAGGAGACGGGCAAGTGTGCTCGTGTGTTAGAGTTCTTGTGTGAACTCGGTGGTTTGAGGTGCGCCCTCATTGAGCTGCTGGGCTTGTGGTGTACGGACAAGGGAGTCCGAGAGCTTGTAGGTGTTGCGGCACCAAGGAGAGATCCGTTGGGGATCTTGCATAGTGGAAATCCTTCGTGTGTCGAAGGCGGGGATGTAGAGCAAGTGTGCTCGAACCTCGAAACATACCCTTGTGTTTGCGATTGCTATCTCTTGCTCTCTTTCTCTTTTTGTCTCTATTTTATATCTTGCATTCAATTTATTGTGTTCATCTTATATATGCATGATATATTCCCTTGTGCTCATAATTGATATACATACTTGCTTGGGATTGCTTGTTAACACTAGTATTCAACCAAGAGAGCCAACGCGGCACCTCAACCCATTCAAGGGGAATCTAGAGGAGCTTGTCCAGAGCCTCACAAGGGAATTCGGCAACACTCTTGAGTTATACATAAGTGTTTAATTAAAAGAAGTTTTAATTTGGTCAACTTAGTTTTTATTCCGCATTATTTGTTCATAAGTGACCTTTAGATTAGCCATCACCTATTCACCCCCCCCTCTAGGTGATCTTACAAATGGTTGACAGCGACCCGACAGGTTTACAATAAACCTTCGGATGTAAGCCAACCTGCCTTGAAGACCTTGGAGTTCTTTTAGATTCTTCAGAAGGTGCATGTCCTGAATGGCTTTGATCTTGTCCGGATCAAGATGAATTCTTTTGGATGTGACAATGAATCCCAGTAACTTGCCACTTGAAACTCTGGAGAAAGACTTTGTCGGGTTCATCTTTAGCTGGTGAACCCATATGAGATCGAACATTGTTCTCAAATCGTGGAGATGGCTGTTCTTGTCATGACTTTTGATTGCAATGTAATCAACATAACATTCCACTATCTCTTATAAGTGATCACGGAAGATTGTACTCATTGCACGCTGGTAGGTGGCACCCGCGTTCTTTAAGCCAAATGGAATAATCGTATAGTAAAACACACCTAACGACATTTAGAATGATGTATGCTTTTCATCATCCGGGTACATCTTGATTTTGATTGTATCCTGAGAAGCCATCCATAAATGACATCCTTTCGAAATCACATGTATTGTTAACCATGACATCCGTGATGGGTAATAGAAATTCGTCTTTAGGACATGCTACATTAAGATGATGAAAGTCAATACAGACTCAGATCTTTCTGTTCTTTTAAAGGACAGGTACAATGTTAACAACCCAATCTGGGTTTTGTTCCTCTCAAATGAAGCCATATTCGATGAGTTTCTGAATCTCAGCTTCAATTGCGTCTATGATATCAGGTCAGAACCGTCGACTGGCTTAGCATCCGACTTGATGTTAAGGTGATGCATCCACCTGAGGGTCGAGGCTAGGCATGTCTTCGTAGCTCCAAGCAAAGACATCATATACTCCTTTATCAAGGCTATAAGGTCTTTCTTCTCTTTCAGCGATAAACTTTCACTTATAAAGATGAGCTTCGGTGCTTTTGATCACTAACATCAATTTGAATCACTTTATCTTCTGTAAAAGGATCGTGTTGTTTAAAACGCTTCTCCCATTGAAGATCCAATTGTTGAGCCCAAGGATTAGTGTTGAATGGCCCAATGTCCTCTTCTGATTTCACCTGACTAGTCGATATCATGTTGATAAAGAGTTTTTTAAAGGCAACCCCTATGCTTACATCAGATCCCGACCTGATGAGCACGAAGAATGTGATGGCAGAGCCTTTTCAGATTCCAAGTCCGCTTAAACGGATGGAGTAGTGTACCCCAACCCCCTGCGAGTCTGATCATAGTAGTTGGCTGGCTTTTCTTTTGGTACGAAGGTTGTAGAGGAATGCGTGATCGGGAAAAAATCGCGCACGAAAAGTGTATGTTTTGAAATCACGAGTTAAAAGTACGTGCTTTGGTTTCCTCAATACTTCCGTTATAGCATAGAGGCTAAACAGTCGAATCCACGAGGACGAGAAGCGATGGAAGCTTTCATGATATATTCATGTATGTGTTAAAGTTTCTTTAATGTTTTAAAGAATCAAAAGAAAAGAAAAGAAAAGGTGAAAGGAGAAGAGTACGGTGAAAGGAGAAGAAATGGAAACATAGAAGATAAGATATTTGTGATTTTTGAAATGATTTCTAAAACAAAGTAAAAAGAAAAGAAAACTCATAACTACTAACTACTAATGGCTCCATTAACATGCTAATCTCTTAGTGATAGTTGTCTCACATGTATCCTTGGTCATCACTAGTCCTTGGTTCAAGAGCGTTTCAAAGCATAACCCATAAGATAACTCATCACATCCAAACTTAACAAACAAGTGCAAGTTACAATTAAACCATCAAAACTAAATAAGAGCAAGCATGGAATAAAATAATGTCAGCTTGTCAGAGAGTTAGAATATTAGAGTTTTAGAATCTATCATTATGAGCCATCAATGGCTCTTGTAAGAGTAAGGCCAAGTAGAGGCTATTAGATTCATGTGGATTATCAAGTAAGAAGTTAGCAAGTTAGTGGTCAGTAGTTAGTTGTCATGAGAAGAAAATTAGCTAAATATATAAAAGGAGTTAGAGAAAAGAAAATAAGGAGAGATAAAGAGAGAACCTTTCATACATTGTCACCTTCCATTACAAGCACTCTTACTTTTCACCCATGTACTACTCTCTTTCCTATTATAAGATCTACAAAAAATGAAAAATACAAAGAGGAAGAAGAAGCACAATACACCTAAACTACCCTAAAAACTACAACATGGAGAAGAAAACCCTCAAATCTATCCTCAAAAACTTCTCTCCTTTCTCCTCCTTAAAACTCCTCTCCGGATGCTCTAGAAATTCCAGAGTATTTATAGGTGAAATGGGGCACCAGAGAGAGTGTACGGAGCCGCGCGTCAAATCTTGACGCGCGGCTCCACACAAGAGCCATGAAAACGCGGCTATTGCCGCGTTTCTGTGGCCATAGTGCGGCCACGCGCGCGGCACCGCCTACCACGTGCTGCCACGTTGCCCCCTATCTGCTGTACTTTCTGGTTTCTAAATACAGGTACCCGGTTCTAACAGATTCATCCTCCAAAATCAATGGCTATATGTGTAGGCTTTAAATCACCAAATAAATGTGATTTTTGGGCTTCTTCTTCATTTCATGCCATGAACCTAGAAACATACAAGAGAGATATTATTAGCAGAATTTAATATTGAGTAAATGTAAAGATGTTGTATGAAATATGCAATTTTAGAGACTAATCACACCCCCACACTTATCTTTTTCTCATCCCAAGTAAAATAAAAAAATTAATTAAGAAGATTATTATACCACTTTCGCAGGTAACGCGATTGCACTGAGTGTGTGCAACAAGCCATTAAGCCTCTAGGTTTCCCCTAGATGAGGAGTTTTGTCTCCTGAGAATTTTCAGTAGATTACACTCACAGAACAAAGAAAGAAATCAAATGTTAGTATTTTGAAAAACGCATTTTGACATAAAGAAAAGTGTTAAAATATTTTTGCGAAAATTTAAGTAATCCAAGGTCATAGTTAACCAGAAATTATTCTTCCTTAAACTAAGTCTAAATGCAAAATCTTGTTATAAATTAAATGTAAGAATTTAAAATTGAATTGATTCTTTGATCTTTCATAAAACTCTTAGAAAAATACGCACTTTGTGAACTGTGAAGATTTTTAGAATATTGACTCTAACTTTCACGCCATTTATTCCTATCAATTTTTTTCTTTTCTTTCCTTAGTTTTTTAAGGTTTTCTAGCTTATCCAGGTAGTGAGCCTTTAGCTGATGACTCCCAAAACAGATAGTTTTAGGGCACTAGCTGAAAAAACATCCCCCGGACTTAAGGACTCGAGTAAATAAGGTCACAAAACTATGGGGATTATTTTATTTTTATCCACTGTTTTAGGCGTGAATAATCATGCTTTCTGAGGCATAACTATCCAACTTCAATAAGTGATTGTATCATCATTTTTTTATATTTTTTGACATTTCAGTCTTCGTTTCAATCCCAAAAAGAATTATGTAAGTGTAAAGTGCATAAATCTAAGGCAAAAATTCAAGATCAAATTATCTTTCCATTCTTACTTACTTATCCTAAAATTTAAACAAGATCTATTATTTTGACTCGGTTTAAAATTTCATAATTTTAGGTTTTCCTAATTCCTAAGATAATCTTAATTTCTTAAAAATAAATCAAAACTATTTCTCTTAATTCAAAAAGTTTGTAAAAAGAAAAAAAAGAGTTTCTAGACAAAAGAAAAATCTAAAAATTTTCTAAAAAGAAGTGCAAAAGAAAGAAAATTTAAAACTTTCTAAAAAGAAGTATAAAAGAAAGAAAATTTAAAACTAACTATGTTAGTAATTTCTCCTCCACACTTATCTCATGCATTGTCCTCAATACATCGTGAATGTATATATGCATGAAATAAATAAAAAGGGAAGAAAAATTACTTCATGGTGGTGGTTCCAGTGGTGGTCAGATTGGCTCACGAAATGCGACCTAATCTAAAGATTGTGGATCTTGAAGGAACCCACCAATAACCTCTCTAATACGACCCAATAAAAGAATGATTGAGTGAATGGTTTTATTTAAAAAATTAACCCCATCTAATTTTCAATTTTTAAAAATAATTACTGAGTCATTTTTTTGAACATTCTTATCCAACAATGAAGTGTGATTTTGAGAGATGATTGATTTGGGCTCAAATGGAATATGAACAAAAACTGATACCGACTCGAGAATTTGATTCAGATCAAGTCAAGATTCAAAAGGAGGAGTCGAAATTGATTCAAGATGGGGTTTAGACCAAATAATTGATGTTCATACGCTTTCCCCGTCACTGAAGTGTGATCATAAGATATTAATGATTCAATTTCACGTTGTACTAGTACAAGATTCAATGTTGACTTCAGAATAGAGAAAAAAATCTGGTAAAGATATCAGAGTCATTATTGAATCAAAGAGTGAAATAGAATTACCAACTTGAGATTCAGGATCACTTTCAAGCTCAAATTCAATTTCGAAAAAAGGATAACTTGCTAAAATGTCAAGATGGTTCTTAAAATTTTAGGCATGAAATTGAATCTTAATTTTTTTTCACAAGGAATGTGAATGGGTGAAATGATCGATTCAACTTCAGAAATTATGGGAATCAAAACTGGCTCAAGAACGTTACTTAGTTTAGGTAACACTACAGGAGTCGGTATTGATTCAAGGATTGGACTTGAATCGCTAAATTAAAGCTCAGGTTCATAATGATCTTCAAGTTCAATTTCAGGGGTGTATATCTTGCCAAACTATAAAGAATTTGATATTGGTCAAGTTCAGGTTGGTATGATGAAATTGAAGTTGGATTTCTAAAATGCTAGATTTCTAAAATTACATGATTCTTGACTCATATGAACATTTGATGGACATGGGAGTCAATCATATTTTGCATTATTCGTTCGGTTTCTTGCACAATTTTCATAGTTTTTTCCCACAATGATTTTTCTTTGAGTGGTTCTGAAAAAAATTATATGAATTTTGTAAATTTTGTAGACATGATGAGGCCACCATGTTTTCAAATTATTATTTTTGTGCCTCTATCACTTCTTCCAAACTCCTTGCAGCGATGATTCTTTTTCAATTGGTCGTTCAAGAAAATGAGGATGTGAAGCAAAATTGGGGAATGAATATTGTGAAAATTATAGACAATGTGGTTAAAAATTTGACTCGATAGAGGTGAATCCCTATGAACTCTGTGAAGAGTGGAAGTTATTTTAAAATTATAGTCATAAGATTAGGGATATGGGTCATATTGAGTCAGATAATCCCAATTCAGCATATATGGTTGGTTCATGTTATACATAGCTGGGTCAGAGCTATCCGAATCAAATGAGGTCAGAGTGAAATATGGATTCATATTAGGACTGAAAAAATTGTTGTTGTTAAAATCCATTTCACAATTTACAAAAAAGAAAAACAAACAAATAAACAAACAACAAATAAAGAAAGAGGAAAAAAACAAGCCTATGCTAGAGTTGACTTAGACCTAAATGACTTCTAACTGGTTAGACTGTCCATGAGGTGTACATTATTAGAATCTGACCACAAGTCAATCGGCCAGGTAGGGGAAAGACCAGTGGGAGGTATCCGTGCTAGAGCAACAAGCCTAATCATGCCAAACCACTGTTCTTTGAGGTTTCGCCTCTCAATCCCTAACCTTAGACACCGATTTGACAAGAGTCAACTTCTAACAACTTTCCCCTTAGGTCAATCTCTTAAATGAGTCCGAGATGTCCCTAAGGGCCAACGTCTAGTAATTTTAATGACTCTACTAACATGCTAATCTGTTAGTGATAGTTGCCTCACATGTATCCTTGGCCATCACTAGTTCTTAATTCAAGAGCGTTTCAAAGCTTAACCCACAAGATAACTCATCACATACAAACTCAACAAACAAGTGCAAGCTACACTTAAGCTATTAAAACTAAATAAGAGCAAGCATGGAATAAAGTAATATCAGCTTGTCAGAGAGTTAGAATGTTAGAGTGTAAGAATCTATCATCATGAGTCATCAATGGCTCTTACAAGAGCAAGGCCATGTAGAGGCTATTAGATTCATGTGGATTATCAAGTAAGAAGTTAGCAAGTTAGTGGTTAGTAGTTAGTTGTCATGAGAAAAAAATTATCTAAACATGTAAAAGGAGATAGAGAGAAGAAAATAAGGAGAGAGAAGAACCTTTCATAGATTGTCATCTTCCATTACAAGCACTCTTGCTTTTCACCTATGTACAACTCTCTTTTCTATTACAAGATCAATAGGAAATGAAAAATATAAAGAGGAAGAAGAAGAACAACTAACCTAAACTACCCTAAAAACTACAACATGGAGAAGAAAACCCTCAAGTATATCCTCAAAACTCCTCTCTTTTCTCCTCCTCAAAACTTCTCTCCAGATGCTCTGAAAATTTCAGGGTATTTATAGGCGAAATGGGGCACCAGAGAGAGTGTGCGGAGCCGTACGTCAAATCTTGATGCGCGGCTCCACACAAGAGCCACGGAAATGAAGCTACGGCCACGTTTTCGCAGCCATAGTGCGACTGCGCTCGTGGCGCCGCCTGCCGCACTTTGTCACGTCGCCTCCCTATCTGTTGTACTTCCTGATTTCTAGATATGGGCACCCAGTTTTGACATATTCACCCTTCAAAGTCAATAGCTATACGTGTAAGCTTTAAATCACCAAATAAATGAGATTTTGGGCTTCTTCATTTCATGCCATGAACCTAGAAATATATAAGAGAGGCATTATTAATAGAATTTAATATTGAATAAATGTGAAGTTGTGGTATGAAATATGCAATTTTAGAGACTAATCAATGCGTCATCCTCTTCCAAAGTTCAGCCCTTCACCTCGCCTCAGGTCGTATCCCATTTCTTTCATCATATTGGTGCACTGATCGTGCAGAGTGAACGAGTTATGGGAGCTCACAGTCTTCATTCGAGTTGTTGGATGGAGTAATCCAATATCAAACTCTGCAAATATAATGAGCGACTGGTCCTTCTTAGAAGATGGGACTACAAATATAGATCCATCATTCTCTTCTATATGTGTGCATGCTGTTGACATAGGCAGAGGCATGTATAGGGGGCTCATATCAATAGGACTATATACATCATCACAACACAAGGAATAATTGAAATTGACATTTTCATTAAACATCCATTCATCACCATTATCAGATGAGTTATTACAATCAGGATCATCCATATATGCTATAATAGTTTTCTCATCAAAAGAAACTATTGGATCTTCTCCTGATTCTGAGTCTGCCTCGTTGCCACTATTAGTGATACCAGGCAACGATTTTTTTATCATTTTACCGTTCTCTTTTAAAGTAGGGAATTTGTGAAGTAGTTCTCTACCTCTTTAAATGATTGCATTTCTAAGAACACCATTCTGACCCTTGCCTTATTGTCCACATATTTGACGCATTGATGGAGTGTGAAAGGCACAATCCAGTTAGTATGGATCCAAGGTCGCCTGAGTAAAAGATTGCAGGACATGTCGGCGATAATGACGTAGCACGTCACTTCTGATTTCAAGCTCCAATTTAACACTGGAGATGAATCTTGCTTAAAGGATGACTACTCCTGGCATTGAAGCCATATATAGTTATAGTCATGGTTGACAACTTACTCAATGAGATACCGAGAAAATAAAGTAGTCTCTTGAGAATAATGCTTAAAGTAGACCCAGGATCAACTTGTATTCTCTCGAAATGTGTAGACCCAATGTATCATGTATAATACAAGGGCCTATCATATCAGTTGTCTTTGAGGAGCATATCTTCAGGGGTGAAGGTGATGCAAGGCACTTGCCGTTGTAGCAGATGACATCGGGGGTATGAAGCTCCATCTTCTTTTATAGGGATGGTACTTACGTGAGAAATGATTCTGAGTCAGTAAGGGCATCCATAAGTGCCTCTCTCGTCCTTGGAGAGATGGAGTAGCTCGTGCAGAGTAATACGAGCTGACATATTGGCCAATTGAGCTAATATGTCAATGTTGGCCCAAAGGCACATCACTCTGGTTTTGATGATGATTAACTCATGTAGTTATAGTACTAATGATCTTGGTTTAATTGGTCTCAGATATATGATCAAGATCTTAGTTGGTGTTCAGCTTCAACAAAGGATTTTAAGTCAAGTTTTGGAGCTAGCACGGTTTAATTCAAGAGCTTGCGCATCAAGACCACATCAAGTACTCAAGAGGAGTCTAACTCATTAGATCAAGGTTTGGACCAAGTCAAGAAGGAGAAGAAGATTTTCAAGTGAAGACCTTCAAGAGAAGACTTGTGTCTAGCTTTGTTTTAGTAAGATTTTATTTTTAGATAAAATGTAAAGGATAGAATAGCTGGTGGATTGCTCAAGTATCATATACACTCACACATAAGATTTAGATGAGTTTTTATAAAAGAGTTTTCATTTTGAGAAAGTACAAAAGAATTATCATTTTGAAAAAATACCGTTTTGATTTTTGGAGTTTCATATATACATATGTTTTAACCAAAATCATTTTAGAGCTTAATATCAAAAACATAGATATTTCATCACATATGTGTAGTGGATCATATCCATACACTCTAAGCTTTAAAAATGTTTAAAATATCTTGTTTTGTATTTGGAGAAGTCTTAGAAAAATCAATTTGGGAAAATACGGTTTTTGTTTTAAGGCAAAAATTTCAAGTTACAAAAGTAGTTCAAAATATTTGTAACATGTTTTGATTTTTACTCAAACATATTTGTATATCAAAGTATATTACTAAACTTATTTTTGTAGATTTTTAGAGATTTTATGAGATTTTATTTAAGGAAAAATAACAAGTTTTTATATCCCAAAAAAACTGTTTTTGGCCTTCTGCCGGTCGACCGAGCCAGGGGTCGGTCGACCGGGCGGTCGACCGACGTGCACAAAACATGCACGGCCAGGGCCTAGCAGCCGACCGCCAGAGAGTGTGTGCTCTCTGGAAATGGCCTGGTCGACCGGGCGGTCGACCGCTAGGCCATTGCCCTGAAGGCGGTCGACCGGTCGGTCGACCGACCTTCCTAACGGTCGACCGGCCGGTCGACCGACCTTCCTAACGGTCGAAAGATCGACCGTTGGCGGTCGACTGGCGGTCGACCGACAGCAGTGCAGATTGCTGAATTGGACGCCAACGGCTAGTTTTGTTAACCTATAAAAAAGGGGTTCCTATGGATTGTTTTACTTAAGATTTAAAGTGGGTTTTTGAGCTAGTTTTTCCTACATCATTTAGTTTTTATCTCCACTTGTTTAAGAGCCAAAATTGTCATATCAAAAGGAGAGTTTACAAGAGTGTTTTTAAAAGTGATTCTTTGAGTTTTTCACCACCACAATCAATTCAAGTTTTCTCACATACACTTGAGCTTTCCATTGATAAATCCAGCCTATATGAGAGTTGTTGTGAAAGTAATTTTAGGTGATCAAAGTGTTGTGATCACCAAAGTCTTCATTCTTGTTTTGAGGAGGCAGACTTGCGAGTTCGCGTTGTTTCGGGTTCTAGTGAGAACTCGGTATAGAGGTGCGGCCTCGGCAAGCTTGCATGCTTCGGTGTGTTTGTTCTTGTGGGAGCAAGTGAGGGGACTAGTGAGTCCAAGAGTTCTAATGTAAACTCCTTGAAGGTGTTGCGGCATCGATTGATCTGGTGGGATCGATTCTAGTGAAAATCCTTTATAGTGTTGAAGGTGGGAACGTAGAGCAAGTGTGCTCAAACCTCGAAACAATTCTCCCGTGTTTGCGATTGCTCTCTCTATCTCTCACTTGTCTTTATATCTTACATGCTTATATTGTTTTTATCTTTATATGCTTGATATACCTTGTGCTATATTGATATATGCTTGGGGATTGTTTGCTCACACTTGTATTCAACCAAGAGAGCCATAGCGGCACCTCAACTCTTATCTAGAGGAATCTTGAGGAGTTAGTCCAGAGCCCTTCACGGGGAATCCGGCTACACTCTTGTGTTATACTTGGTGTGTTTAGCTTAAGAATTTATAGTTTGCATAATAGTTTTAATTCCATATTAATTCACCATTAGATTAGCTAGTCATATATTTACCCCCTCTAGGTGATTTCAATTGGTATCAGAGCCAAGTGCTCTTGATTTTAGTCTAACAACCTTGAGTTAAAAATCCTCTTTTATATCTAATCACAATATTTGTACACACATATGGATTTCATGTCACCTCCCACTTTTGACATTCTTAACATCCAAACTTGAAAAGTTAAGATGTCCATGTACCTCAAAGTCCTAGGCATTCATGTTTATTTGCCACTATTAAAGATTCTTATTGTTTAAATGGCAAAAATATTGAGGCTAATGCAAAATTCATCCATGCTTTGAAAAGTACCCTAAATGATGAATATTTATTTAGGGTTGCTTTTGATTCGGCTTTTGTAGTATGGAACACCATTGTCTCTCTTGGCGAACAAGAACAATACTATGCAAGGAGCGACTCGGATGTTGGAAGTGAGGCTTCCAACGCATGCTACATGGTCCAAGGGATAACCCCCTTGAGGTAAACTCTGAATCCGAGTTAGAAGAGGATGTTGATATGCTTTATAATGAACTTGAATCTTTTTGTCAACAACTCCTTGAAAAATATGACATGATTAAAAAGGATAATAAGAAATTGAAAAATAAATATGATTCCATTTTGGTCGAAAAAGATTCATTTCAAAATAAACTTACATGTGTTTCAAAAGAAAATGATTTCTTGAAAAATGAGAATATTTCCTTGTCGTCTAGATTGAATGATCTTTGTGAAGGAAATAATTCTTTGAAAAATAAAATTGTTTTGGTAGAAAAAGAAAAAGAATTTGCTTTCCAAGGAAATAACTCTTTAAAAAGAAAAATTAATTCAAAAGAGAAAGAAAATGTTCCTAAAAAGAAAAAGATTCTTGATCATGCTTTTCATGCCACAACCATTGATAAAAATGAAATGAAATTTTTAAAAATAAAATATATTGTTTAAGCTCAACTTTGAGCAAATGTGCATTTAACCATTCTATATTGAAAACCTTGTTTCAAAGGAAACAAGCTCCACATATTCATGCACATCACCCACAACATGCATATGCACACTTTGCACATCATAATTACACTCATACACATATGCATGATAGAGTGTACAAATGTACATATTACGGCCGCAAAGGCCATTTAGTAAAATTTTGTTATGATAAAGTAAATTCTATTAATTTTGCTCATAAAAATATTTGGGTTCCGAATAAGACTAACTCCTGTGGACCTAAAAGAAAATAGGTACCAAAATCTTCACTTTTATATTTGATGTAGATGTGGGCTCTCACATGACGTGAGAGGAATGTTGCCTTGATGGTGGATGCACATAGACTAGATGGACACACAAATTGATGCACCGCTATCAAGGAGGTTTAGTGGGACTATCACCATGTTTTGGAGATTGGAGTATAGTTCTTATGGTTTGGTAACTATCTGTAAACTCCTATATTAGTTTACATGCTTTGATAAATAAGTTTAGCTGTTTTTGAATTATGATTTATAATCATGTGTTGTGCTTTATATGGTGAATATGTGCTTAGGCGAACTTTTCATTAAAACTTGTGTATATACGTGTACAAGCAGTGGGTAACAATTGATTCTTATACGTTTGTGCTCTATTGCTCATTTGTACCTACATGTACATGTATAGCGCAGTTTTGATGATTTCTTCACTTATGCATGTTTTCCTATTTTTGTTTTGCTTAATGTAAATGTAATCTTTATTCAAAACTAATAAATATACATGTATACCCTTGAGTCTCTTGCCTCATGCAAATTATATCATAGACTCTTTTTTATGTTTGGGATATGTATGTATATTGTTAGTTTTGATGAATCATACATATACCTTAAAGTTTATTTTTAAAAGAAAAATAAATTTTTATGATTTTCTTGTTTGATAAAAAGGTATTCATATTTGTTTTGTGCCTTTTGACTATTTTCATAAAATGCTAATTACATGATTCTTGTGCACTCACACTTTAATTTGTTTACTCATGACTTTGTTTTCATGAGAACTTTTGTGAGCATTATCGATTTCGAGTGTCAACTCTTATGTATTGGTATGATTCATGAGATATATATGATTTGATTTCATGTTTGAAGGATCTTTAACTAATTTTTTAAAAATTAATTTAACTAGTTATTTATTCTTCATTTAGTAGTATTTTCACAATACAACTATTTTCAAATCTTATTAACTTCTACCCTTCAAGGGCGAATGGATGGGCGACCATACCTTATATGCTCAAACAAAATATTTTTTATCATGTGCATGAAAAGGGTAGATTTTTATGAGTTATACACTTGATTCTCGTCATAATTTCAATTGGTATCACAATTGACATTTTTTTTTGTATACTCATAATTTGTTTCTATATATGTATGCTTTAAATTTCAAATAATATCAAATTCTATTGATATTTTCATTTTCATACATATATATGATTTGATTGTGCTTGATTTACATAGATATTTACATGTTTAAAGTACAAAGTTTATTTATGCTAAGCTTAAGTTAAATCTTGATTTTCAATTGGTATCTCAATTGGTACTTTAATAAGCTTATGCATTATTTTCAATTAGTATTTTTATTGATATCAAAATTTACAATATGCTTCAATTGGTATCAATATGTTTCAATTCCAATTGGGTTTAAATTTCATTTGGTATCAATTTGTTTTACCCATTTGGTATCAAACATTTACTATATATTTCAATTGGTATATATAAATATTTTCTTTCATTGGTATCAAAATGTACAAGTGTTTCAATTTCAATTGGTATCATAAATTTTCTATTTCATATGGTATCAAGATCTTGTGATATCTCAAATTGATTTGTTAATTAAGAAAAATTTAAAATTTGTATTGTTTATTTACAATTAGTATCTTAAAAATTTGTTTAAAGTATTATCAAAATTTGTGTTAAAAATGTTTTGATATGTATTGTCTATATGCAAGGGGAGCTTAACATCTCTTCTATATATAGATTCATGTTGAGTGTATCTTATATTGAGGAGGTTGACATCTCTTCTTTATGTGATACACGTGTGTAAGGGGAGCTTAACATCTCCACTTATGCATTATATATTATGCGTTATGTGAGTTAGGGCTTGTCATCCTTCTTCATGTAATGCATGTATGCTGGGAAGCTAACTTAGCGTCTTCTTCTTCATGAATGTATATCGCATATATATCTTTATTATTAATTTGTTTTTATCCCTTTGTAGATGATTGACAAAAGGGGGAGAAAGATTTTGAGTTTATATATGCATATTTGAGTGTTTGCATATATTGAGTTTATGCATCTTATGATTTTATAAATTGGGAGAATGTTTTGAAAGTTTAAACAAAAAGGGGGAGAAGGTTTTTGGAAAAGAATTTTGATTTATGCATGTTTCTCTCACCTTGTTGATGCATATATTTGTTTAATTTTATGCTCTTCATTGCCATATATATTTGTTTATTGTTATGCATAAGTTAAGGTGAGCTTCTATGAAGCTTAACTTTAATCCATGCATATATAACTCCATGAGTTTTGTCATTATCAAAAAGGGGGAGATTGTTGGCCCAAAGGCCCATCACTCTAGTTTTGATGATGATTAACTCATGTACTTATAGTACTAATGATCTTGTGTTTAATTAGTCTTAAATATATGATCAAGATCTTAGTTGGTCTTCAGCTTCAACAAAGGATTTCAAGTCAAGTTTTGAAGCTAGTATGGTTTGATTCAAGAGTTTGTGCATCAAGACCACATCAAGTACTCAAGAGGAGTCTAACTCATTAGATTAAGGTTTGGACCAAGTCAAGAAGGAGAAGAAGATTTTCAAGTGAAGACCTTCAAGAGAAGACTTGTGTCTAGGTTTGTTTTTGTAAGATTTTATTTTTAGATAAAATGTAAAGGATAGAATAGTTGGTGGATTACTCAAGTATCATATACACTCACACACAAGATTTAGATGAGTTTTTATAAAAGAGTTTTCATTTTGAAAAAATACAAAAAAAATTTCATTTGGAAAAATACCGTTTTGGTTTTCGGAGTTTCATATATACATATATTTTAACCAAAACCATTTTTAGAGCTTAATGTAAAAAACATAGATATTTCATCACATATGTGTAGTGGATCATATCCATACACTCTAAGCTTTAAAGTTATTTAAAATATCTTGTTTTTGTATTTGGAGAAGTTTTAGAAAAATCAATTTGGAAAAATATGATTTTTGTTTTAAGGCAAAAATTCCAAGTTAAAAAAATAGTTCAAAATGTTTGTAACATGTTTTGATTTTTACTCAAACATGTTTGTATATAAAAGTATATTACTGAACTTATTTTTGTAGATTTTTAGAGATTTTATGGGATTTTATTGAAGGAAAAATAACAAGTTTTTATATCCCCAAAGACTGTTTTGGCCTTCTGCCTGTCGACCGCACGGTCGACCGAACCAGAGGTCGGTTGACCGGGCAGTCGGCCGACGTGTACAAAACGTGCACGGCCAGGGCCGGTTGACCGCCAGAGAGTGTCTGCTCTCTGGAAATGGCCCGGTCGACCGTGCGGTCGACCACTAGGCCATTGCCCTGAAGGCGGTCGACTGGCCGGTCGACCGACCTTCCCAACGGTCAAAAAATCGACCGTTAGCGGTTGACCGAGCGGTCGACCATAGCAGTACACACTGCTAATTTGGACCCCAACGACTAGTTTTGTTAGCCTATAAAAAGGGGTTCCCATGGACTGTTTTACTTAAGATTTAAAGCGGATTTTTGAGCTAGTTTTTCCTACATCATTTAGTATTTATCTCCACTTGTTTAAGAGCCAAAATTGTCAATAAAATGAGAGTTTTACAACAGTGTTTTCAAAAGTGATTCTTTAAGTTTTTAACCATCACAATCAATCCAAGTTTTCTTACATACACTTGAGCTTTCCATTGATAAATCCATCCTATAGGAGAGTTGTTGTGAGAGAGATTTTAGGTGATCAAAGTGTTGTGATCAACAAAGTCTTCATTCTTGTTTTGAGGAGGCGGACTTGCGGGTTCGCATTATTTCGGGTTCTAGTGAGAACTCGGTGTAGAGGTGCGGCCATGGCAAGCTTGCGTGCTTGCGGTGTGTTTGTTCTTACGGGAGCAAGTGAGGAGACTAGTGAGTCCAAGAGTTCTAGTGTGAACTCCTTGTAGGTGTTGCGACACCGAGTGATCCGGTGGGATCGATTCTAGTGAAAATCCTTCATAGTGTTGAAGGCGGGGACGTAGAGCAAGTGTGCTCGAATATCGAAACAATTCTCCCGTGTTTGCGATTGCTCTCTATCTCTCGCTTGTCTTTATATCTTGCATGCTTATATTGTCTTTATCTTTACATGCTTGATATACCTTGTGCTATATTTATATATGCTTGGGATTGTTTGCTCACACTTGTATTCAACCAAGAGAAACCATAGCGGCCCCTCAACTCTTATCTAGAGGAATCTTGAGGAGTTAGTCCAGAGCCCTTCACGGGGAATCCGGCTACACTCTTGTGTTATACTTGGTGTGTTTAGATAAAGAATTTATATTTTGCATAAATAGTTTTATTTCCGCATTAATTCACCATTAGATTAGCTAGTCACCTATTCACCCCCCTCTAGGTGATTTCAGTCAAAGCAGAAGAGAGTATTGAGTCCTATGGAAGAATTCTTCTTCAAAGATTCATCAAAGTGAATCTCCTTCTTCTTTTATTTATCCTTTGGCTCTGGGGCCTGGATAGGTGCAACGATTCTTGATGTCGTTGGTTGGGATGATTGTCGTTAGTTGGGATGCTGCATCAAGTATCTAGTCATACTGTCGCAAATATCGTTTACCAAATTGTGTACCCACCAGGCTACGATGTGGAAGGCTGTGCTGCTAAGGCAGGCTTCTCTCTTTCTGAGTCGCTGAGAAAGGCTACAGTCACAGAGTCATCATTCGCTGCGAGGAAGACGGCATTATGTTTATTTTGGGCTTGTTGGTTTCCTATTGCACATCTTTGACAATATCTAGGTGGACTCACATGATTTCTCCAGACTCTGTCGTGATCAGGATGAGGTTCTTTGCTTTCTGCTGTTCAGCAATAGGGTTGATGACATCCAATCTTGCCTTAGGGATTGGGACCAATCCATCTTGGATAGTCATTTTCAGGAATGTCCCAAAGTTAAGAGTCATCATATTGGCAGTAACTTTCTTTTGTTCTGATTTGAGAGTCAGAATTCCAGCACCCGGGCTTAGATCTTATCTTTAAGGACATAGCACCTGCTGGTAGGGTGATGTACCATTCTATGAAAGAGGCAGTAATTTGGATCAGTTGTACGCCCCACTTCATTAGGTCGCCGAGTTTCAGGTAACTTAAGCTTGTTACCCTTGTGTAGCAAATGGAAGATTGCCACCACCTGCTCATCTTTGAAAGAGCACACATTTGGCGGGAATTTAAATTGTCGTTGGTGTTACTCTTCTGCTTTGGTTGTGCCATTCCTGATAGCTCAACGACCATGGTCTCTTTTCCCTTCGATTAAGAAGATTGGGTTGCATCACGCCCCTTGGTGTTGACTCCCCACTTGATTTTGGAGACTGACGGCTTAAACTTTTTAGCCGATTTCTCGGCTAGCTCAGCTTGCTCAATAATCTCCTTCCATGTATGGGCTTTGACAGCTCCCATACGAACTTCTATTCTGTCCAAGAAATTATGCCGACATGACTGAAGTAATATGGGTAATGGCATGCTTGCAGGGCACATAAGCGAAAGGTTACGGAACCTCTTAATGTATCCTGCACAGATTTTCCTCCTTTCTGGACTTGAGAGGAGCTTGCCCATAGTCACCTTGGTATCGTCTTCGTAGAATCGAGAGAGAAACTAGATTTCTAGGTTAATCCAAGAATTGATGGAGCCGCTAGGCAGGCTCCTAAACTAGTCAAAGGCTACCCTTTAGGGTGCCGATGAACAGTTTTGCCATCATGGCATCATTATCTATCACGTTACCGGTTTGAGATCAGAAGTAATAGATATGTTGGTTGGGCGAGCCTTTGCCATCGTACGTATACAATATAGGTGGCTTAAACTTCGTTGGGTATGGTACCGAATCCCACTCCAGCGGTAAGGACGAGTCATCCCCACCTTCTTCAGTTCATCCCTCTGGGTTAGGGAAGCAATCTAAGCCAGGATGCCTTTAATGACCTCACAATCAATTGAGGAGATTTCCTTCGACTTCTTAGTCTTAGGACGTTCATTATCGTTATGCTCCTCAACGTTATGATTACTGCCAGTATCATTGGTATTCCAGTTAGTCAGGAGCTGAGCGAGCATCTGCTGGATGTTATCCAAGGCTTCTTGCTGAGCTCTGAAAGTCTGCTCTTATGCTTCCATCCGCCGACTGAGGTCATCATCATTGTTGTCGGTCATGTTAGCAGATACAAAACTCTTCTGTACCGAGCTTATTGTGGTAGAGAGGCATATCTGCTGGCTTCCTCCTCATTATTTGACATTGAAAAAGATTTCTCAATGGTGTAGGCGACACAGCTCCAGCTGACGAAGAAGGCTGTCCATAATCATAGGGTATTGTTACCCTAAAGTATCGTGGAAGGCACCCTCTTGGTTCACCAGAACTTGACTCACGCCGGGGCTATAGTCGGAGCCCGGGAGCTGGCTGGAGAAGTGAAAGTTCCTCGTCTTTGTCTTTGGGACCGAAATAATTCCTCCTTCTGCTTATCATGTTAACAGAGGCGGCTGCGAGATAGAGCACCTTTGTTGCCTTCTTTTTTCAGGCTTGGCCTTCTCAGCAGTCGGGGCCGATATTCGATCGAACTGATCGATGACTTGGTGTAGCGATTGTTTGGACCTTTTTAAGGCAATAATGGACAGAGTGCACCATCACAAGTTGACACCCTGTTTTTCAGCACTGGATGGCGAGATGTGAGCGGGTTACCCCGAGCAAAACTTTTGCTTTGTGCTCAAATAATTTCTCAAGTCTGTGTTAACTGGACCCAACCTATCCATCACAGAGACCCAAGGAGACTGGAAGTTAGCCCTGTTGGGCTGAGAAGCCTTAGGCCTAGCCTTAAAGGCTTTTCTTTTGACCATAGGCGAGGCTAAGGTAGCTTCGCCTGAGGGGGTAGCTTCGCAAGGCGAGGTTACTGTTCTAATTCTACCCTTGGAGGCGAATTTAGCTCTGCCGTGCAGAGTTTTTCTCGCAAGCGAGGTAAGAAGAGCCTCTCTGTTAGCACTCAGTCGTACTTTATCTCTAGCCTTGTGTCAGAGTATTTAGCATTTGGTGCTGAGAGGCTACATTAGCGACATTGTTAGCATACACGGGTGCTCTAGTTTTAGCCTCGCATGCGGCAGGTTTATCACCGCCCAACAGTGTTATTGAGGCAAGCAGGGCTGCAGTAGCCTCATTGTAAGCACAGGGTGTTTTAGCTTTAGCCTCGCGGGATAGGTGAAGCTGAAGTGTAGAGGGAGTCTTATAATCCAAGACTATCTTAGCTTCATGGGTGATCGAGGGAAAACCACGCATGAAAAATGTATGTTTTGAAATCAAGAGTTAAAAATGTGTGCTTTGGCTTCCTCGATACTTCCGTTATAGCATAGAGGCTAAACGGGTCGAATCCACAAGGACGGAAAGCGATAAAAGCTTTACCGAAATGTTCACGTGTGTGTTAAAGTTTCTTCAACGTTTTAAAGAATCAAGAGAAAAGAAAACAAAGAATGAAAAGAGAAGAGTACGGTGAAACACGAAGAATAGGGAACATAGAAAAAATGTATTTGTGGTTTTTGGTATATTTATAAAATAAAGTAAAAATGTAAGAAAACTCATGGCTACTAACTACTAATGGCTCCACTAACCATGCTAACCTCTTAGTGATATTGCCTCACATGTATCCTTGGCCATCACTAATCCTTGGTTCAAGAGCGTTTTTAAAGCATGACCCATGCGATAACTTTCACATCCAAACTCAACACAATAAGTGTAAGCTACACTTAAACCATCAAAACTAAACAAGAGTGTACGCGCTGAAAAGATCGCAATTGCAAAATTCTTTTGATTGGATAGAAGATTACAACGGATACAATCCGATTACAAAAGAGAGGGAATCTCAGGGTTGATTCTCCTCTTTGTTTAAAGCTGGGTTCTTCATGTGGCGGTGGAGAGTGAGTCTTGTTCTCCGTTGACCGGCCGAACGTCAAGCTTCTCTTATGGATTCTCTCTTTGGATCTACTGGTGGAGTAGCACAGCTCCTATCAGTAATGGAATCTCAAAGAGATTTAAAGAACTTGAACTTAGCAAGTTAACAAAAAGAGTCGAACTCTTCTCAGGCTATAAGAGCTTCGAGGTCGAACTCTACTGAGGTAGCTCTCCTCCTCTGCCCATAGCTTCTTGGCTTTCTCCATCGGGACTCTCCTCCTCCGCCCTTTTAGAAGAGGTCCCCTCCCTCCGGGGTCCCTTAGAGAGGTCCCCCTGCCGTCCTCCCCGTCCAGAGAGGTCCCCTGTTCTCTAGCTATTCATAGCTATTTATAGAGAAATAGGGGCGTAACCAACTCCTTAAATCTCTCCATAATGGGAAGTTATCCCCCATTATGTGGAGAGAAAATAGGGTGTAACTGACCAAGTTTGTGGCTCAGTTATAGCAAAAAAATGCGGGTCTCGCGCTGGACGCGGACCTCGCTTTGATGTTGAGACGCGGAGCTCACAGGCTCGCGTCTGTGTCAGAACGCGGAGCTGCTCAGGCTCGCGTTTGAGTTGAAACGCGACCTTCGCGTCTGACGACTTTCGCGTCTGACAAAGGATGCGAGGTCCGCGTCTGGCGACCTCCGCGTTTGACTGAGAAAGGACGCGAGGTCCGCGTCTGGGAAGTTCGCGTCTGGGAGGTTCGCGTCTGAGACTGGAAGCTATCTCCGCATCTGAGAGGTTTGCGTCTGAGGCTTTGTCCGTAGTAATTTTTTGATAGCCTACAGAACCCCCTCCAAAGTTTTTGAAACTCCGTGGTTGACTGAGACGGATTTCGGAATACTTTGGACTTCAGTTGAATCGGGACTTCCTGTAATCAGATTGGCATTCTTTTGAGAGGCAGTCTCGAGCTTGATCTTGTCTGGGTTCTGGTCTTCATGAGTGTACTATTGAACTGTTTGAAGCCTCCAAGAAAGATCGTTTGTAATTTGATTGTCGGTGTACTGTTGAACCGGTGGAGTTGTCAATTGCCTCTGCCAGTATACTGTTGAACTGATTGCAGTAGCAGAGACATACTCTTTGTATTGGGGGGAAGAGAGGACGCAGCTCTCATAGACGCAGTTCTGGCACACTGATCAAGTGGAGACGCGAGCTTCACCAAAGTTGAGATGCGACTCTCAATTATTTGTAGAGACGTGGCTCTCAATTTCTGTAGAGACACAGCCTTTACTTGCTGTTGAGACGCAACTCTTAAGTTCATTGAGACGCGGCTCTGTACTTGAGACGCAAAGTTCACGCTCAAAGCTTCTTTGAAAGAGCTTTAATTGCCAGAGGTGTGATATTAACTTAGCAAATTAAATAACTCTATCGGGGGAATTTGAGAAGGTTACTGTCAGAGGTGTGATGTTAACTTGACAGTGAGATCTGGATTTGTGTTTTGAATAAGTTTTGTGGACTTGCTATTCGATTGATGAATAACAAGTGGAGTTTGATCCGCTGGGGATTATGCCAGAGTCTATTATCAGAGGTTTAGTGTTAACATGACTAGAACTCTGCTAGAAATGAAAGTTTGCTGTTAGAGGTATGATATTAACATAACAGTATTTTGAGTAAACTTGTCATTCTATTGAAGAGAATTGACAAGTTGAAATTTTGGTCAGAGGTGTGATGTTAACTTGACCGAGAGTTGTCTACTGTTAGAGGTGTGATTTTGAACATAACAGTATTTTGAGTGGACTTGTCATTCTATTGAAGAGAATTGACAAGTTGAAATTTTGGTCAGAGGTGTGATGTTAACTTGACCGAGAGTTGTCTACTGTTAGAGGTGTGATTTTGAACATAACAGTATTTTGAGTAGACTTGTCATTCTATTGAAGAGAATTGACAAGTTAAAATTTTGGTCAGAGGTGTGATGTTAACTTGACCGAGAGTTGTCTACTGTTAGAGGTGTGATTTTGAACATAACAGTATTTTGAGTGGACTTGTCATTCTATTGAAGAGAATTGACAAGTTGAAATTTTAGTCAGAGGTGTGATGTTAACTTGACCGAGACTTGTCTTGCGATTTGAGCAAGTTTGGTCAGAAGTGTGATGTTAACTTGACCGAGACTTGTCTACTGTTAGAGGTGTGATTTTGAACATAACAGTATTTTGAGTGGACTTGTCATTCTATTAAAGAGAATTGACAAGTTGAAATTTTGGTCAGAGGTGTGATGTTAACTTGACCGAGAGTTGTCTTGCGATTTGAGCAAGTTTGGTCAGAGGTGTGATGTTAACTTGACCGAGACTTGTCTACTGTTAGAGGTAAGATTTTGAACATAACAGTATTTTGAGTGGACTTGTCATTCTATTGAAGAGAATTGACAAGTTGAAATTTTGGTCAGAGGTGTGATGTTAACTTGACCGAGACTTGTCTTGCGATTTGAGCAAGTTTGGTCAGAGGTGTGATGTTAACTTGACCGAGACTTGTCTACTGTTAGAGGTGGGATTTTGAACATAACAGTATTTTGAGTGGACTTGTCATTCTATTGAAGAGAATTGACAAGTTGAAATTTTGGTCAGAGGTGTGATGTTAACTTGACCGAGAGTTGTCTTGCGATTTGAGCAAGTTTGGTCAGAGGTGTGATGTTAACTTGACCGAGACTTGTCTACTGTTAGAGGTGTGATTTTGAACATAATAGTATTTTGAGTGGACTTGTCATTCTATTGAGAGAATTGACAAGTTAAAATTTTGGTCAGAGGTGTGATGTTAACTTGACCGAGAGTTGTCTTGCAATTTGAGCAAGTTTGGTCAGAGGTGTGATGTTAATTTGACCGAGACTTGTCTACTGTTAGAGGTGTGATTTTGAACATAACAGTATTTTGAGTGGACTTGTCATTCTATTGAAGAGAATTGACAAGTTGAAATTTTGGTCAGAGGTGTGATGTTAACTTGACCGAGAGTTGTCTTGCGATTTGAGCAAGTTTGGTCAGAGGTGTGATGTTAACTTGACCGAGACTTGTCTACTGTTAGAGGTGTGATTTTGAACATAACAGTATTTTGAGTGGACTTGTCATTCTATTGAAGAGAATTGACAAGTTAAAATTTTGATCAGAGGTGTGATGTTAACTTGACCGAGAGTTGTCTTGCGATTTGAGCAAGTTTGGTCAGAGGTGTGATGTTAACTTGACCGAGACTTGTCTACTGTTAGAGGTGTGATTTTGAACATAACAGTATTTTGAGTGGACTTGTCATTCTATTGAAGAGAATGACAAGTAAGATTAGACCCGTCGGGGATCTAAATATTTCTTTACCGTCAGAGGTGTGATATTAACTTAACGGATCAAATTGAATCTTGTCAGAGGTGTGATATTAACTTGACAAGGACGTGAGCTAGAGGTGTACTGTTAACTTAGCTCCATAAGAACTTCAGTTTTATTGGGGAGACTGAAGATATCACTATCATAGGTGGTGTTAAACTTGACAGTGGAGGTAATGCTAGAGGTGTGATGTTAAACTTAGCATTGGTCATCTCGACTCTGATACGGAAGTTCGAGGGAAAGTCATTGTCATAGGTATATTGTTGAACTTAACAATGAATTGGATGCTAGAGGTGTGATGTTAAACTTAGCATCGCTCGTCTCAGCTTCGATATGGAAGCCTGAGGAAAAGTCATTGACATAGGTGTAGTGTTGAACTTAACAATGAACTGGATGCTAGAGGTGTGGTGTTAAACTTAGCATCGCTCATCTCAGCTTCGATATGGAAGCCTGAGGAAAAGTCATTGACATAGGTGTAGTGTTGAACTTAACAATGAACTGGATGCTAGAGGTGTGGTGTTAAACTTAGCATCGCTCATCTCAGCTTCGATATGGAAGCCTGAGGAAAAGTGACTGTCAGAGGTTTAATATTGAACTTGGCAGCAACATAGCAGTAGTTTGTCAGAGGTGTAATGTTAACATGACAGTAGTTAGTTTGCGATATGAGCAATTTTGAGGGCTTGTCATTCTATTGATGAGAATTGACAAGTGGAGTGTGGGATGTCAGAGGTGTAGTGTTAACTTGACAATTTGGTTGATTTGTGACTCCATGTAGAGGAGCGACAAGTGAAGTTAGTACTCGCTGGAGAGTATTGAAACTTTTCATTGTCAGAGGTTTGATATTAAACTTAACAATGATTGTATTTGTGGACCTACCACTCTATGGAAGAGAATTGGTAGGAGATTTTGGTGGAAAATAAAATGAATTGTCAGAGTTTAATATTAACGTGACAGAATCCACTGGGAATTGAGAAATCTGGTTTGTCAGAGGTTTATTATTAACATGACAAATCTCAGTTCATTTTATTGGAGGAATGAACATAGGTATTTTTGTGGCCCTACCATTCTGTGGGTGAGAATTGGTAGGAGATTTTGGAGGAGAGGATGGGACCAAGTCCCTCAAGGTTTTTAGCAAACCTTCTACTCAGGCTCGTGTTTGATTCAGAAAGGACGCGAGGTCTGCGTCTATCGACCTTCGCGTCTGACATTAGAACGCGAGCTCTGCGTCTGGCGACCTCCGCGTTTGGCTGAGAAAGGACGCGAGGTCCGCATTTGGCAATCTCCGCGTCTGACATTGGAACGCGAGATCTGCGTTTCTTGGAGGAGTTTGAGTTTGAAGCCTTACAGGCTGACGGCTTAGTCATCTGAAAGTTGCAGTGACAATCAAAGAGCACCGCCGAGATGAACTGCTCGCAATGGCACTCGAACTCCTGGGATGAGAGTGTCTCAGTTCATATTTGAACTTGGCCTCTTTGGGGCTGAACGCGAACCTCGCGTTTTTAAAGTGAAACGCGATGATCTCATTCTGGCGCAGTCCCCTGCTGAACGCGTGTCTTGCGCTTCTGAATAGAAACGCGAAGGTCATCCTTTAACACTGTCAGCGACTCTCGCAGGCTAAGGTCATGTTCTGGCGCGGCCTTAGGCTGAACGTGGGTCGCGCATTCTCGCGTTTTTGCACAGCTTGAGGCTGGACACGAACTTCACATTTTGGCGCCAAAACGCGCAGCTCGTGAACGCGAGCATCGCGTTTTGTTGCAAAAATGCGGGGCTAAAAGCGAACTTCGCGTTTGATGCCGAAAAACGGGGGTGAAAGCGAGCTCTGTTTGCTGATGGTGAACTTGACGTCTTTGTCGACGATCAGCAATCCGTTTGGCTCGCAGGAGTTGATGCGAACCCCCGGCAAATTGAATTTGCTGAGCCTTGGGAGGAGTTTTACGGCGAGATTTGCCTTCATTATCATTGGCCTCGCAGGTCTCGTAGGAGACATTGATGCGGGCCACATATGCTGTTGCAACCACTCCTGTCTGCTGACGATGAGTGCAACGCCTTCGCCGTCTCTCGGCATTCCGATTGAGTCGAAGAGGTTGTTGAGAACCCTCAGCATTCGGAACTGGAAGTGCCTTGATAAAGGATGGAGGGGAGATTGGTCTCTATAGCCATTTTAACCGTGGGTCATGGTGCCGGTCTCTGAAGAGACGTTGGGGCTGACCACGTTTAGAAGAGGTCCCCTCCCCCCGGGGTCCCTTAGAGAGGTCCCCCTGTCGTCCTCCCCGTCCAGAGAGGTCCCCTGTTCTCTAGCTATTTATAGCTATTTATAGAGAAATAGGGGCGTAACCAACTCCTTAAATCTCTCCATAATGGGAAGTTATCCCCCATTATGTGGAGAGAAAATGGGGTGTAACTGACCAAGTTTGTGGCTCAGTTATAGCAAAAAATGCGGGTCTCGCGCTGGACGCGGACCTCGCTTTGATGTTGAGACGCGGAGCTCACAGGCTCGCGTCTGTGTCAGAACGCGGAGCTGCTCAGGCTCGCGTTTGAGTTGAAACGCGACCTTCGCGTCTGACGACTTTCGCGTCTGACAAAGGATGCGAGGTCCGCGTCTGGCGACCTCCGCGTTTGACTGAGAAAGGACGCGAGGTCCGCGTCTGGGAAGTTCGCGTCTGGAGGTTCGCGTCTGAGACTGGAAGCTATCTCCGCATCTGGGAGGTTCGCGTCTGAGGCTTTGTCCGTAGTAATTTTTGATAGCCTACAAAGAGTAAGTATGGAGTAAAGTAATGTTATCTTGTTAGAGAGTTAGGATGTTAGAGTGTTAGAATCCATCATCATGGGCCATCAATGACTCTTATAAGAGCAAGGCCAAGTAGAGACTATTAGATTCATGTGGATTTCTAAGTAAAAAGTTAGCAAGTTAGTGGTTAGTGGTTAGTTGCCATGAAAGAAAATTAGTTAAACATGTAAAAGGAATTAGAGAGAAGAAAACAAAGAGAGGTAAAGAGATAACCTTTCATAACTCGTCACCTTCTATTACAAGCACTCTTATTTTTTAACCATGTATCACCCTCTCTCCTATTACAAGATCTATAAGAAATGAAAAATATAAAGAGGAAGAAAAAGAACAACTAATCTAAACTATCCTAAACTACAACATGAAGAACAAAACTACCCTAACTCCCTGGATCTCCCCCTGAAAAACCCTAAGGGGGCATTTATAGGCACCAGGGGAAAGGGGACCAGAGCCGCATTTTCGCGGCTGCACTGAAGCGACGCGTGCAGCGCCCCCTGCTGCGTGTAGTCGCTTCGGTCCCCTATCAGTTAGATATCCCGGTTTCTGGTTTTAGGCCCTTGGTTTTGACGAAATAGCTCTCCAAAGTCAATGACTATATTTGTAGGCTTTAGTCACCAATTAAATGATGATTTTGGGTCTTCTTCTTCATTTTATATCATGAACCTAGAAACACATAAGAAAGTAGTATTAGCAGAATTTAATATTAAATAAATGTGAAGATGCGGTATGAAATATGCAGTTTTAGAGACTAATCACACTCACACTTATCTTTTGCTCGTCCCGAGCAAAACAAGAAATTAAGAAAATTATTACACCACTTTCGCAGGTGACGCGATTGTACTGAGCATGTGCAACAAGCCGTTAAACCTCTAGATTTTCCTTAGAGGAGGAGTTTTATCTCCTTAGGGTTTTCAGCAGATTACAACCACAAAATCCATAAAGAAAGAAATCAAATGTTAGTATTTTGAAAACCCATTTTTGAAATAGAGAAAAGTATTGAAGTATTTTGGCGAAAATATAAGTGATCCAAGGTCATAAGTTAACAAGAAATTATTCTTCCTTAAACTAAGTCGAAATACAAACTCTTGTTATAAATTGAATGTAAGAATTTAAAATTTGAATTGATTTTGATCTTTTATAAAACTCTTAGAAAAATATGCACTTTGTGAATGGTGAAGATTTTTACGATATCGACTCTAACTTTCATATCATTTATTTATATTATTAATATTATTATTTTTATTTTCTTAGTTTTCTTAGGCTTTCTAGCTTATCCGGGTAGTGAGCCTTTAGGCGGTATCTCCAAAAAAAAATAGTTGTAGGGCACCAGATTAGAAAATATCCCTCAAACTTAAGGACTCGAGTAAACAAGGCCACAAAATAAAGGGGATTATTTTATTATTTTTTTGTTTATCATTTTAGGTTTGAATAATCATCTTCCTGAGGCATAATTACCCAACTTCAATAAGTGATTTTATTATCATTTCAATTTTTTTATATATTTTTATTACATTTTTAGTCTTTGTTTCAATCTCAAAAATTGTGTAAGTGTGAAGTGCATAAATCTAAGACAAAAAATTTAGATCAAATTATCTTTTCAATCTTAATTTCTTATCCAAAAATTTAAATAAGATCTATTATTTTGACTCGCTTTAAAATTTCATAATTTTAGGTCTTCCTAATTCCTAAGATAATTTTAATTTTCTTAAAAGTAAATCAAAACTATTTCCCTTAAGTTAAAGAGTTTTGTAATTGAAAAGAAAAGAGTTTTTATACAAAAGAAAATTTTAAAAAGTTCCTAAAAAGAAGTGTAAAAGAAAGAAAATTTAAAACTAATCTACGCTAGTAAACCTTCTCCCACACTTATCTCATGCATTATCCTCAATGCATCGTGAATGTGTATATACATGAAACAAATGGAGAGGGAAGGAAAATTACCTCATAGTGGTGGCTCCAGTAGTGGTCTAACTGGGCCAAGCGTTGTTATCCAATTAAGATATCGTGGATCTTGCAGAAACTCACCAGTGACCTCTCTAATTTGATCTAATAAAAGAATGAATGAGTGAATGGTCTTATTTAAAAATTTATCCCCATCTAATTTTCAATTTTCAAAAATAATTACTGAGTTATTTTCATCAACATCCTTGTCCAACAATAAAGTGTGATTTTGGAAGATGATTGATTTGGACTCAAATGGAAAAGGAAAAAAAATCGATACCGACTTGAGAATTTGACTCAGATCAAGTCGAGATTCAAAAGGGGAGTCGAAATTGGTTCAAAAATGGGATCCAAACTAAAGAATTGATGTGCACATACTTTTCCCATCAATGAAGTATGATCATAAGATATTGGTGATTCAATTTCATAGTGTACTGGTACAGGATTCAATGTTGACTCGAAAAATAGAGAAAAAATCTGGTAAAGATACCAGAGTTATTATTGAATCAAAAAGTGAAGTGGAATTACCAACTTGAGGTTCAGGATCACTTTCAAGCTCAAGTTCAACTTCAGAAAAAGGATAACTTATCAAAATGTCAATGTGATTTTCAAACCTTGCAGTTTGGTCAAGTTTCAATAGGTTTGCTGAAATTGAATCTTGGTTTCCAAAATAGCATGATTCTGTCCAATCGGTAGAGTTAGGGATATAAGGATTGGTTAAAAGTTGACAAGAAAGGTTTTCCTCGCTCTCATTGATTAAATCACTCATTATCAAGTCTAACCTACTGCTAGGCCGGGTAACAGAATTTTGAGTCTGAATCATACCTTCCATACTCTTGCAATTAGTTCTTCTTGAAAAGGTGAGCATGGAAGTTGATTTTGAAAATTGTGGTGAAATTGTGAGTCCATCGGATTTTGTGATTGCTGCTCGGACTCATGCAAGGGCTCCATACTCAAGTCCAGTATTGATAGTTGTTCATTTTGAATCGGTGAGACTGGAAAAGATGAGTAGGACTCTTGAAAATTTGGTTGAGATGGTGAGTCCAACATATTTTGAAATCGTTGCACTTTTTCACAAAAGACTTCCAAACGCTTTTCTAGCTCAGATTCTTCTTCAATTGGATGTTCTAAAAAAGGAGTATATGGAGTTTGATTTGAGAAGGATTGTATATTAAGCAAATTTTGAATTTGTTGCTGGGACCCAAGCATGGCTTCCATACTCCTTTCCAAATTAGATTTTTCTTCAGTTTGCGGGACAGGAAAAGGAAGGTATGAATCTAAATTGGGGAATAAAAATTGTGGACAAGGTGGTTGAATGAAGAATGGAAATTATTTTGAAAATTATAGTCATAGGATTGGGGATATGGGTCATATTGAGTCGGGTAATCCCAATCCGGTATATATGGTTGATTTATGTTATACATAACCGGGTCGGAGTTATCCAAGTCAAATGAGGTCAGGGTGAAATATGGATTCATATTATGATTGAAAGAATTATTATTGTTAAAATTCATTTCATAATATATAAAAAAAGAAAACAAACAAACAATAAACAAACAACAAAGATAAAGAAAAAGAAAACAAGCCTATGCTAGGGTTGACTTAGACCTAAATGACTCCAAACTAGTTAAATTATCCACAGGGGGTACATTGTCAGAATCTGACCACAAGTTAATCGGCCAGGTAGGGTTAAGATCAGTGGGAGGTATCCGTGCTGGAGCAACGGGCCTATTATGTCAAACCACTGTTCTTCGAGATTTCGCCTCTCAATTCCCAACCTTAGACACCGATTTGACAAGAGTCAACTTCTAACAACTTTTCTCTTAGGTCAATCTCTTAAATTAGTCCGAGATGTCCCTAGGGGCCAACGTCTAGAAATTTTTATTAAGGCTTGGGTTGTGTGAGTGGAGAGGTAATTTTTGGCTAAAGGAGAGTAATGACTTCCCCACCTTATATTATATTGAGTTTTGCCCTTAAATTCAATTCGTGCAAGTGTGCAATATAGATAAGAATAAACATACAAAGAGAGTAAATCACCCACATGTTTGTCCTAACTAGATGCTATGCAATATGTACGCCTCCGTCAAGATCACAACAACAAAAGAATAAAATACAATATATTGGAATGAAAATTGACAACGTGCCTAGATGCAAATGTCTAAACCATTTTAAAACATCTAATTACCGTATTTTAGCTCTTAAAATTATTGATATAAGAATATACAAGAATTTACCAAACTACACAAAAGTAAGTGTGGACTTTCTGCAATGCTAAAAATTTGACCTGCACACCAAAAATAAAGAAGAAAAGTTAAAAAAATATGAAATCAAACCGTTCCCATCCACGGCAATGGCGCTAAATTTGATCGGGAGAAAACTGCGCACGAAAATATATGTTTTGAAATCAAGAGTTAAAAATGTGTGCTTTGGCTTCCTCGATACTTTCGTTATAGCATAAAGGCTAACGGGTCGAATCCACAGGGACGAGAAGCGATAAAAGCTTTACCGGAATGTTCACGTGTGTGTTAAAGTTTCTTCAACGTTTTAAAGAATCAAGAGAAAAGAAAACAAAGAATGAAAAGAGAAGAGTACGGTGAAACATGAAGAAGGAGGAAACATAGAAAAGAATATATTTGTGATTTTTGGTATATTTTTAAAATAAAGTAAAATGTAAGAAAACCCATGCCAACTAACTACTAATGGCTACACTAACCATGCTAACCTCTTAGTGATAGTTGATTCACATGTATCCTTGGCTATCACTAGTCCTTGATTCAAGAGCGTTTCAAAGCATGACCCATGTAATAACTTTCACATCCAAACTCAATATAACAAGTGCAAGCTTCACTTAAACCATCAAAACTAAACAAGAGTAAGCATAGAGTAGAGTAATGTTAGCTTGTTAGAGAGTTAGGATGTTAGAGTGTTAAAATCCATCATCATGAGTCATCAATGGCTCTTGTGAGAGCAAGACCAAGTAGAGGATATTAGATTCATGTGGATTATCGAGTAAGAAGTTAGCAAGTTAGTAGTTAGTAGTTAGTTACCATGAGAGAAAATTAGCTAAACATGTAAAAGAAATTAGAGAGAACAAAATAAAGAGAGGTAAAGGGTGAACCTTTCATAACTTATCACCTTCTATTACAAGCACTTACTTTCCAACCATGTACCACTCTCTCTCTCCTATTACAAGATCTACAAGAAATAAAAATACAAAGAGGAAGAAGAAGAACAACTAACCTAAACTATCTTAAACTACAATGAAGAGGAAAACTACCCTAACTCCCTGCATATCTCCCTGAAGAACCTTCAAGGAAGGTATTTATAGGCACCAGGGGAAAGGAGGCCAAGGGGATAACCTCTGGCCCAAAACGCTGGTGCGGTCGCGCCAATACGGCCGTAGAAATGTGGCTAGAGCTGCGTTTCTGCGGCTGTACTGAAGCAGCGCGCGCAGCGCCGCCTGCTGCGTGTAGTCGCTTCGGTCTCTTGTCAGTTGAATGTCCCAATTTCTGGTTTTAGACCCCTGGTTTTGACGAAACAGCTCTCTAAAGTCATTGGCTATATTTGTAGGCTTTTAATCACCAATTAAATGGTAATTTTGGGTCTTCTTCTTCATTTCATGCCATGGACCTAGCAACACAAAAGAGAGGTATTAGTAGCAAAATTTAATATTAAATAAATGTGAA
Organism: Agave tequilana; assembly: GCA_038442645.1. Taxonomy (NCBI): domain Eukaryota; kingdom Viridiplantae; phylum Streptophyta; class Magnoliopsida; order Asparagales; family Asparagaceae; genus Agave; species Agave tequilana. Next base: position 38,849 of record JAVJIF010016693.1, on the reverse strand, counting down.
GATATGGCATAAAATATATAGTTTTAGAGACTAATCAATGGGAAGCTGATTTGAGAGAGGCAAGAGTGGACTTTGCAATCCACATAGCCTTGACAGAGGCTATTTTAGGCTTGCATGGAACCCTTGAAGGCTCACACATAACGCTAACACGCTAATACGAGGCTAACTTAATCCCAGCTGGGATTGTGATAGGCTCGCGCAGAGCCTGATTAGCCTCGCATGAGGCAGAATTAGGTTCATGGAGTACCTCAGTAGTCTCATCAGAGACTTGATTCCCAGACGTAGCCATGGGAACACTAGCTACGCTGAACTTCCAGTGCTTGAACACACGTAGGGGATTTTTGCTAACCCCAGTGAGAAGTTGTTCGAACTTCTCTTGATCAAAACTAATGGCCAATGTGCCAGCAATAGAACGAGGGTCTGATCATCGCATTGCGACACCTGATTCTCACTAGTAGAGAATAATGTCCCCAGCAAAGTTGCCATCTTGTTTTCCATTAAAAGTCAATAAGGAAAAACTTACAAAATATCGAGGAGAAAATTATAAGTAATTAAAAGAAAAAAATACAAATAGATCTCCTCTGAGATTTCTGGGGAAGTGTGCCAGTGAAAATCTAATCAGCGCGCGACCACTTTGTCCCGTTGATGATGTGAGCGATCGATCTTCGAATGCTACTGATTCGGAATTCCTTCTTGCCTGATTTTGAAGATTCCTAGAAAAAGAAATGTCTTGAAGTATCAATACCTTAGACTTAGAAAAGTAATTTTCTGGAGCTTCTAGGAAATAAGGCAATGTTAGCCTTGTTAGCTCTCTCGATGCCTTCCTGCCTCTCCTGTTTTGCTCTCTCTTTGATTGCCTGCCTCTCTTGATCCCCTCTGAGCTCATTCTCAGATGAGGTATTTATAGCTCTCGAGGGCTGTAATGCTCCTAGAATTCAGTCATGATTGATAACAGTCAGCTTGTCTCGCGTCGAAGGCTGTTTTGAGCTTCGTGCGAGGCTATAGCTCTCGCATTAGGCTAAATGTGAGCTGCATGTGAGGCTAGATAGGCTTGCGCGAGCCTAAAAATGGCCTATTTACCCGATCATTTTACTGAACGTGGGGCGAAGTAGGCGGTTATAATCGCCCACTTATAGTGGCATTAACCCCACTAACATAGTGGAGTTAGCCGACTAAATACTAGGTCAAAGTTTTGACCTGACCAGCCCTCTCGTAGAGGCTTAGAAAGTCTCATGCTAGGCTGGATGTAGCTTCGCGCGGGGCTAGATTTAGCTCTACATGTAGGGCTAGGTTTAGCTCCACACGCAGGGCTAAAAGCTCTTAATCAGAGCTGTCACGGCTTTAGCTAAGCTAGAAAATTAGCCATGTGCGGCTATGTTGAGCTTCAGGCGAAGCTAGCATTTGGTTCATTACTGAGCTTTGAAGGGCGTTAATACGAAACTAGATAATTTAGCCTCTGAAGTAAGGCTAGTACCTTGGGCTCGTGCGAGACTGAGTATTGAGCTGACTCAAACTCAAAAAGCAGTATTTGGTCTGATGTCTGCTGCACTGGATTAGCGGGGCTTGAGCTTTTACTTTGTCCCTCGGGATGTGTTGAATTGGTCATCAGCTTGTCTGCGGCTTGTCTTTTATAGATGTCGACAAGTTGGATATCATTCTGACCAGTTGAAAAGCTGTATAGGCGTTTGTCTTTTTTAATGTGTCAACAGAGAGAAAATCCCTGACCTCTTTAAAAGAGAAGGGAGTAGAGCGGGCATCTATAGTGGTCACTTTCTGACCTGCTCAAGATCGTGACACATGTCTATCTAGACTTAGATGGATGTGCAATGAGTGGTAACTTCTAGAACATCTAATCCAGTACCTTCGTCCAGTTCAAATTTCAAACGGGTCGGGTAATTAGTAGAAGAGTTAAATCTGGTTACAGAGATCTTTATATCTAAACCAATTCTCATTCAAACGAGACAGTTACCTCTCAGGAGCAGTCGCCCTCATCTGTAACCAAGCACAGACTAGCAAATAGAGATGGACTCTTTCCTATATCGATTCAAGCCAGGGTGTTCTGCTCAAACGGCTACTAAGGTAAGAAATTTAAGTGTTCAAACTGAGCAGGATTTTCTAGATTTATCTATTTAACATGACTTGTATAAATAGAAGTTCTCTTCCAACGTAAAAGGGGTCATGTTCACTTGAATCTAGATAATCCTATTGTAATTGCCATTGACATAGTGGAACTTCTTTCTCCTACTCCATATTTTTTCCTCTTCGGCTTTTCACATAATTCACTGTATTTGTTATTAGCTTTTTCTGTAATTTGATTACATCCACTTTCCTATTTTGATGTGTGCACTAATTTCTTAGGAATTACCCATTATTAGTAGACCATTAACATTGTGATACAAATCTTTTGATGTATTCAAATACAGGTAGAAAATACTATTTATATAACACTATTATGTCAAATGCTAGTGTAGTGGTCAAAAAATTGACCCTCATCAAGATGGTGAAGCAAACGAGTGCCACTTCATGACTTTCACATCATACAATCCATTCAGTAGCTTCTGTCACTCTAGATCCTCCCGAAGTCCCTCATTCCTCTAGAAGATAGACCAGCACATAAGATTCTGCCACCCAGACATCCGGGATCTCCTTCTATTTTGAAAACTCCTGAGCTATTCCGGAATCTCCCGAGCCATTCAATACAAGCTCCAACGATAGGTCATCCCCAGTCTTCACCATCTGTCACTCTGCCCAATCTTCTTCCACGTTCATAACGTGTAATGCTCCTTGGCACGAGCAGTTCTGGATAGTGGTGGATTCCTCGGCACGTAGTTTCAACAAATCAACACCTCTGATCGTTGTCGTTACAAGCTGCAAAATGTGCAGATCTCACCCATGATCATGGATCTGCAGTCCAAATAGTTCAATAGAGAATAAATAGACCTCTTTTCCCAGCGAAGAAAGGGGATCCTGAAAATTTGAACTCTGTACACTCCTTCCAATTCATTGCACTTGTACTTCCTGTGACCAGAAACTTATAGTAAAATCCTCCTCGTTCCTGATGGGTTTTCCCAGTTAAGGGTTTTCATACAAAAATCCTCTTTGTTTTACTCTCGTTTGTGTTGTAGATCCCTGTCCGATCACGCGTGAAGAAAAATTTTCACCATAAATTAGTACTTTCATTGAGGTCTGAGTCTCTACACTCAAGATCTCCCTCCCCAAAATAAAAAATTTCCCAAAAATTCTCTTCCACAACGCCAATGGCTCCAAGAAAGTAAGTTGCTGCCCTCAATGGCACAACATGCAAAGGTAAGGCCATCAGCACCACTGGGGGTACAGTCCCTCCACCAACCAACGATTAGTGACATACCACCGAAGACAGCAAATCCTACTTACCAAGAGGTAACCTCTAGTGTCCAATCACCGTAGGAAAACTAGTTTCTTCAGATGCTCGCTGATATGAAAGAGCAAAAAGAACAACAAGCCGAATCTGATCATGATCGGGAGCATGCAGCTCTCAACCGTGAAAATGTCATTCGTGAGCAGACGACTATCAACAACGAGAATGTCATCCATGAGCAGGAGGCATTGAGGCAGCTCAACAACCTACTCCAGGCGCAAATCGCTGCCTTCCAAAATAATTAGCCATCGATGTAGTCAGAAAGCGAGCCTAAATTAGTGGATCTCCCAACCTACGAGCCTTTAGCGAGCTGGTTCAAAGATAGATCTCAAAAGCCAAGATGCAAAGCCACCCAGGACCTTCAGCTGCTAAAATCTCTGACTCTCCCCTCTCTGAAGAAATCCTGAAAAGCGAGTTCCCGAAAGAAGTTCTCGACTCAAACCTTCAATTACTACTGTGGAATAAGCGACCCTGTCCAGCACATCAGGCATTTACGGGAAAAGATGGTAGTCTATTCCTATAATGATCAACTTTTGTGCTTCACCTTTCTCTCCAGTCTGAAAGGTGTGGCACCATATTGGTTCTACTCTCTGCCAGCCCGCTCTCTCCACAACTTCGAGAAGGTGACTGAAGCATTCCTCAACTAATTCGCCTCTCGCAAGGGGCTAAGAAGAGCATCTATCACCTCCTCTCTATCAATATAAGGCAGAGTGACAGCCTCAAATCATATATTAACTTTTTTTGGAGCCAGATCACCAAGGTTCGTAACTGCGGTGAGGATGTCTCTGCACTCGCGTTCATCAGCAGGCTATAAGTTTCTTACCCCCTGTACAAACACATCCTTAAGCAAAATGTTACCCGGATGAGCGGGTCCTGTCACGAGCTCAGCCCTACATATAGCTGGAGAAGGCAATAAAGACTTCCTTCAATCATACAGTGAAACATGGTAATGCGCGACGGAGGAAGTTGAAGTCTCTGCGTGAAACCTCCGCCCATGCCCAAGATCAAAACTAGGGCAACCTACCATCAAGAGACAGGTTCTCCTAATCTTTTCACCAAATTCTCTCTGAGCTTACAAGCCGATGGAATAGCATTTCACTCCATTGAGGCTCCACATCAATGAGGTCTTCAATACCATCAAGGATCAACTGTGGGTTAGATGCCCGGGACCAATCTGGTACGATCCCATACTTCTGAAGCAGAAGAATACTGCTCATATCATAATTGTAAGAGACACGACCAGCCAATGTTGGGCCCTCCGAAAGTATGTAAACGAGCTTATCCAACAAGACTCCTCAAAGAGTACATCCTCGTTCTCGAAGCAGTCTCCAGCAGACAGCTCAATGATCCACCACCTGCCCAACCTCAACACTTGATCACCCAAAACAAAACGATTGAGTGATTCTATATTTTCAGGAGACAGGGCAGTACTCCTATCCTTACCACTTTCTGTATTTTAATTCCATGTATTCCATTCCAATATTGAATAAAATGATATTTCTGCTCCAACTATTGTACTCCTTCTAAGCTCGACGTTCTGCTGATGGGATTTTTCTCACTCGGAGTTGATTCTTCTGCTGATGGAATTTTCCCTCACTCGGAGAAATGTGTCTAAACCTTTTGCTGATAGGACTTTCCCACTCAAAGTAACTCTGCTGTTGGGATTTCTCTCACTCAGCGTTAGTCATTCCGCTGATTGGATTTCCCTCACTCGGAGATGACAACATAGACTTGCCTACGTGCCCCTTCTCAATTAGCCTATGGGAATCAAAACCCTTCTCTATGGGATTTTTCTCACTCAGAGTCCCAACTCTGTTGCAGAGATTTTCTCCTTTCAGAGCCCCCGTTTGATGTTCCGCTGATGGGATTCTCTTTAAAAACACAAACACTAGCCTACATGCTCCCTTCATCCGACCCATGGGCGGATGAACCTCTAGGCAGTTTTCCTCTGTCGAGTCCATGCCGGATCGTCACTCTGCTACTAGAATTTTTCCTATTCGGAGTAGATGCATCCAATCTGTCAATGGATTATACCCCCACTTCAGGTCCCTATCGAGGTCACAGCTCCGTTGGAATTTTCTCACTCAGAAGCAACTGTGAACCCGAGTCTATCGATTAGATTTTCCTCACTCGAAGGCCCAACTCCATTGCTGAGATTTTTCCCACAGGAGGTCCGAATCGCCACTCCGCTGATGGGACTTCCCCCACTTGGAGTCAACGCATTCAATCTGTCAACGAGTGACACCCCACTTTAGACATCTTTCCAATTTGCAGTTAAGCAATTCAGAGAGCATATAATTGAATGAAACATATGGTATATGCATGAGGATTTTCTTGTTTGGGTTATTCCCTCGACGTACTATTTGTGTGATTACAAGTGGGAGAAATCAAACATACCGAAAGACACAGTCATCCATGTATTATTGAACACCACATTTGTGAATGTTTGCACGTGTTACTCATTCTGGGATGACATTGTCGTGTATGTTTAACTTATAACTATATGAGATATTTGATATATATTATATATATATGTATGTATGTATGTATGTATGTATGTATGTATGTATGTGTACGTGTGTGTGTGTGTGTGTGTGTGTGTGTGTGTGTGTATATAAAAGAGGGTTTCCTTGTTTGAATTATCCCGTTGACCTACTATTTTCGTGTGATTAGAAGCTAGGTATACATACTCTTGTCAGCCCAATCTATTTAATTTACACCTTGCATTAGCTCTTATTATATTGAATCTAACGTTTAATTTGAGTTGCACCATTGCATTCTTGTACGCGCATCATCCCTCCATTGTGGGTTAGCGGGTGTTTGTACCCCTGATAGTTTCTCTCTACCAGACATGAAACACAAACACTAGCCCATGGACCCGACTCCATTGCTGGGATTTTCCCCGCTCAGAGGCCAAACTCCGCTGATGGGATATCCTCCACTTGAAAGCCCAACTCTGCTGCTGGGATTTTCCTTTCTCAGAATCTCAAGTTTATAGCTCCACTGATGGGTTAAACCCCCCACTCAGAAGCGTACGCGTATCCAACTCCGCTGCTAGAATTTCTCCACTCTTGAGCTAAAAGTTTGCAGGTACCGCGGAAGGGACTATCCCCACTTGGGAAAATACCACAAGCTTACCAAATCGTTTACATACCAAATCAAACATCCCGGATTTAAAGACTAGCATTACGAGGAGACATGAATGATTCTGAACAAGATCAATGGTAAAGCAATCCAGGCAAGACCTAAACAAGCATTTCCATTTCAAAGTAAATTATATACATTTTATTTCGAAAACTTTTTTTCATTCCGAATACATCCCTTCAAATACATATTTGATTACATCTAATAAGAATGATGCAAAATGCCATTCTAATTCTTTGTTTACACTTTTTTGAGAAGAAATATAGATGACCACGATCTTATCCTTCCATCATGCCGCTAAGTTCAGACTCACCTCCGAACTCCGAGAGCATGTCCTCTGGAGAACAGCCGTCAGAAGGCATAGTCCCATTATTACCTAGAAGACCCTGAAAGAAGCTCTTAGAGGTTCTACTACAAAAGTAAGATATCTTTCAGATGAAGGACTCTCTCCTCTCCGCCTTGAACACGCCTCCAAGGAAGCCAGATAGACTCTGATAAGATGCACGAACAGCAATGTCTGACTAGGATGGAACCTCCAAGACACACAAGCCGGTGATGATATCACATCACTGACCCTTTGTCCTGAGAAAAAGGTCAGAGCTCTGGAAGGAGTACTTCATCGACGTTGTCCCAATGAAAACACCCCTCATACTTTCCTCCTGTTGTCGCAAGAAAGGAATCTCCGAGTGCGATGCAGTGGCGTCCGATCAGAATAAAGACTCTAAGACAAGAAAGATCGCTCTGGAGTCACATTCGCCTTTGTAACCGCCCAAGACAACCCCTACTCCAATCTTATACACGCTTTCAGAAAAGAAAGACTCTAAGCCTCAAGATCGGAAATTAATCAGACAAGCTAGAGACCAAATAAACAAACTGAGTTGTAGCAGAGCCTTCCATATCCCCCCTGACAGTGGAGCCCTTTCACAACAGCTGACATATTGTGACAGGCTCATCACAACGACTGGCATATTGCTCCGTTCATTCCCACTGTCTCCATCCTTTCCCTTTCTTTTCTCCACCTGATGAAGGAGAAGGAAGACAAAGCAGCAAAGCAAAGAAGGAAGAACTTTGAAGTAAGACCTCTTGGAGAAGAAAATAGAAACGATTTCCATTCTAAAGATTTTACTCTATTTATAAATGGAGGAGGAGGAACCGAACCGTCTTCAATTCAAATCTATAATCCTTAAAAAATCAGTCTGCATCCCAAGATCCTCGGTCAACTAAATCAGAAAGATAGCAACCGCCTCTATCACATAATCTCAATCATCATGGTGCTAGGATTCGAACAGACGCAGCTACATATTTCAAGCAATCTAACTGATTGACATGCATGTTGCCTGCCAGCCACACGATCACCAAGTGCATCCAGAAGATTCACATTTCTGAGCCAAATCCTCTCCTATTCATAGATATCAAGGAGAAGTTAAGGTATTAAAGGATCTCCTACCAATTTCGCTCTTTCGACTTTCCTTCCACATGCTCTGACAAGCGAAAGAGCGAAGGCATCTGTAGTGGTCAAAATTTGACCCTTATCAAGATGGTGACATGTGTCCAAGCAACGAAGCACCCCCTTGGGACTTTCACATCATACAATCCATTCAGCAGCTTTTGACACTCTAGATCATCCCGAAGTCTGTCCTTCCAGAAGATATACCACCTTGGAAGATTCTGCCTCTCAAACATCTCAGATCTCCCGCTGTTCTGAAAACTCCTGAGTCATTCTGGAAACTCATGAGTCCTTCAATAAAGCTTCAATGATAGATCATCTCCAATATCCATCGTCAATCACACAACCTAATCCTCCTCCACGTTCATAACCTACAACGCCTCTTAGCACGAACAATTATGAATAGTGGCGGATTCCTCGACATGCAATCCCTACAAATCAACACCACTAATCGCTGTCGTTACAACATGTGAAACATGTAGATCTCACCCCCGATCATGCACCTATAGTCCAAACAGCTCAATGGAGACTAAATAGATCTTTTCTCCCAACGAAGAAAGGGGGTCCTGAAAATCCGAACTCTGTACTTCTTCCAATTCACTGTACTTCCTATAATCAGAGAATTATAGTAAAGTTCCTCCTTCCTCTCCGTGGTTTTTTCATCTATGGGTTTTCACACAAAAATTTTCTGTGTTTGCGTTGTGTTTACTTACACGCATTTTACCCCTACTCTCTCTCTACTCTCGCTTGTACTGTGGATCGACCGTCCGATCGCTCGATATGGAAAATCTCCATGACAACTAGAAATATGAGATTATAAATATCATTATAAGTGATTGAACATTTTAATTTGAGCTGTGCTTGTAAGTGACCAATAATAAGAGAACCGTAAACGAGGATGTTTGATATGTAGTAGAAGGATAGAGATAATGTTTCATTTTTGGCTCTTGAAAAGCTTGATTTGGTAGCCATCACTTCTAAGTGCACCAAATTGAACTAGAATTCAAATAGCTTGCCTACGAGACAACGCATCTTTCTGCCAATTGCTTGCATCTCCATTATTCAGTAAATATAGGGATCGCACGGAGAAAAGAAATGTTGTATTTTTTGTGATGGCATAACGATTTTAAAGTAACAAATTAATTGTCTAGTTTTGTGATGATTTAATTAATGTTGATATTGTAATTATTTTTTAAGCTATTAACATTAAACTTGTGTGACATATATATTTTGAAATTATCATAAAACCTCATACTCATGTCGACATACTTGCGTGTTAGCTATATCGGACCCACTTTGACCCGGTGTCAAAACAAGATCCGACCATTAATATTATTAAACATTTTCGGTACTTGGTCTTCTAGTTTTTTTTGACCCGCACCGAGTTTGACCCATTTAAGACCATCGAAGATCGAGTTGGATCAAAATTAAATCACTAAAATATCGGCACGAGCCTGATATACAAGCTCTAAACACAAGATTTAGTCCAATATTAATTTTGTGGAAAGCAACAAAAGTTTTATAAATGTATAAATAAATCATAGGATAAGATATAATAATGGTAATTTTACAACCTTTGTTTAGTTGGGTTTGGTTCAAAATAGCTGGCATTTTATATTGTTAAAAAATGAGAGTGTAATAAGGTCAAACGTCAAAGATCAAGGTTAACATATTTTATACATGTTAATTAAAATTGGATTACATATTGGTTAACTTTGGAGGTTGCCCTAAACCATTTAACTCTGAGCTATAAAACTATGAGTTTTCATTTCAAAATGAGAACCATATAGAATTAGTGTCCCTTTTTGTTGTTGTTTTTGTTTTATTTGTTTATGTATTTCATGTATCATTATTATCATCATCACCATCATCATTTCCTTGTGTTATTAGGTCCACTGATTAATGACAGTTATGTGTTTTACACACAGACTGCTGCAGTTTGCTCTAAAACAAGGGCAAATGATGAATATGTTCAAGTGTTACTTCCAGAAAAAGAGAAATCATTTATAACCTATTGTTAGATATTAAAATACTCAAAGAAATTTCATGATAACAAAATCATGTATCATGGATCTAGAATCTATATACATCCCAAGAATAAATACATAAATAAATACATACCTGAAGCCATATCAAGAAGATGATGAAGAACGATTGTTAGTGATCTCAGTCCCTTTCCTTTGATTCTTGCAAACCCTAATCTGTAAACCCTTTCTTCTCTCTGTCTCCTTTTTCTTTGCACAAACCCCACAAACAGTAAAGTGATTGATTCTTTAAAAAAAAAAGGGGGGGGGGGGGGGGGGGGGGGGGGGGGGGGGGGGTTATTTTCTTTTCAAGAGGAGAGAAGAGGATCTACATTTGCAAATAACCCCATGAGATAAAACCACCCATCATGGCCCTTTATATCTCATATGATTATAAACTTATATAAATGTAACCATTATATTTGGGCATACATTAAATATCAGTTAGCCATAATTATGGAATCCAATTAATTAACAAAAGGTTAGTGGGCCACTTAATATGAGACTAACATTCTCCTACTTGGACCACTAGCCGATTATAGTACAACCTTAGAAAACAAATAAAAAGAAAAACTCATTAAAAAAAAAAAAAAACATTTTGACTCCATTGGATTCCATACTGAAAAACTTTGACACGTGATCACGAATTTAAAAAATAATAACTGATAAGCCCAAATAATGATATACTGTAATACTGCAATTAGCTTGGACCACCAATGTGAGTCATAGCGGTTATACAACATCTATGTCATACTCCCTTCTACGTACCACAACATTGATAACCCTCACTAATAGAGTCTATAACCAAAACGACCCCTATAATTTGTCTTGTCAAGACTTTTCCTGTTTAACAAACATCCATACATAATATGTGCACACATAGTTGGATAACAGGAAATACAGAAACAAACTTTTATTGCGCAATAATGTCAATTACATAAGCACCAAAACATACATTACAGATTACTCAAAAGACCCATTCTAATAACATGTTCTTTGAATGTCTTTGGAGGTAATCCCTTCGTCAATGGATCAGCAACCATTAGAGTGGTACTTATATTCTCAATTGACACTCGTTGTTTCTCAACTCTTTCTCTAACGACTAAGTACTTAAGTTCCATGTGTCTGGAACCACTAGAGTACTTATCATTCTTAGAGAAGAAAACGGCTGCTGTATTATCACAAAATATCTTCAGCGGCCTGGCAATAGAATCAACTACACCAAGTGCTGAAATGAAATTGCGTAACCATAATGCATGATTCGTGGCCTCGAAACATGCTATGAACTCAGCCTCCATCGTGGACGAAGCAGTGATAGACTGCTTTACACTCTTCCACGAGATTGCCCCACCTGCTAGCATGAATATAAAGCCTGAGTTAGACTTTCTGCTATCTGGGCAACCAGCAAAATTTGAATCCGAATAACCGATCACTTCCAACTGATCAGATCTCCTATATGTGAGCATATGATCCTTCGTCCCTTGAAGATACCGCATCACTTTCTTTGCCAATTTTCAATGCTCTATCCCTGGATTACTCTGGTATCTTCCTAACATTCCAACAGCAAAACTGATATCTGGCCTGGTACAAGTATGTGCATACATCAAGCTCCCAACTGCTGACGCATACGGAACTTTCTGCATTTGTTCCTTTTCTAAGTCATTTCTTGGACACTGACTCCCACTTAATTTGTCACCCTTCATGATGGGTGCACAACTGGCTGAACATAGTTCCATGTGAAATCTTTCCAAGACTCGATTGATATAACCTTTCTGAGACAGTCCTAACAATCCTCGAGATCTATCCCTGAAGATCTCTATGCCAATGACATAAGCTGCCTCACCCATATCAACCATCTTAAAGTTCTTGGTAAGATAGTCTTTGGTTTCATACAGTAAACCAACATCACTACTGGCTAACAAAATATCATCCACATACAGAACCAAAAAGATAAACTTGCTCCCACTGATCTTCAGATATATACACTGATCAACAGTGTTCTCTTTAAATCTGAATGAGGTAATGGTATCATTAAACGTTATATACCATTGCCTGGAAGCTTGTTTTAGTCCGTATATGGATTTCTTTAATTTGCAAGCCAAGTGTTCTTTTCCTTTCTTTGCGAACCCTTCAAGTTGCTCCATGTAAATTTTCTCATCCAAATTTCCATTCAGAAAAGCTGTTTTCACATCCATTTGATGTAACTCTAAGTCATAATGAGCTACAAGGGCCATGATGATTCTAAAAGAATCCTTCTTTGATACTGGAGAGAAGGTTTCCTTATAATCAATGCCTTCTTTCTGAGTGAAACCTTTAGCCACAAGTCTGGCTTTATATCGTTCGATATTGCCTTTGGAGTCGCGCTTGGTCTTAAAGACCCATTTACACCCGACTTTCTTACAGTTACTAGGCAATTCGACGAGATCCCAGACTTTGTTTTGGTCCATAGATTTCAACTCATCATTCATAGCATCAATCCATTTGCTAGAATCATTACTTTCAATGGCTTGTGAAAATGAAACTGGATCTTTATTAATCCCAATATCGAAATCAGATTCCTGTAGATACACCACATAATCATCTGAAATGGCAGATCTTCTTTCCCTTTGAGATCTCCTCAAAGCTGCCGGTTGTGGTGCTTCTACAACATTTTCAATGGCGATATCCTCATGAAGTGGTGAACCATTATCATTATGTTGTTCTGGTGACTCAGCTTGATGATCAAGCTGAGGGACAACAATTTCTCTTGAAGAAAAGGTATTGGGATATTTACCCTTATCACTTCAAGATCTACCTTTCTAGGTTCATCACTCCCACTAATTTCACCATTCTCAAGGAATCTGGCATTACCAGTTTCAACAATTCTGGTACTATGGTTAGGACAATAGAATTTGTACCCTTTAGACTTATTTGGATAACCAATGAAATACCCAGATATGGTCCTGGAGTCTAATTTCTTTTCTTGTGGATTATATATTCTAGCCTCTGCTGGACAACCCCAAACATGTAAATGTCTTAAACTAGGTTTCCTACCAGTCCACAACTCGAAAGGAGTTGTTGAGACTGCCTTACTAGGAACCCTGTTCAAGATATACATAGCAGTCTTTAAGGCTTCATTCCACAATGAATTAGGTACATTAGAGAAGCTCATCATGCTCCTAACCATATCCATAAGTGTCCGGTTTCGCCTTTCAGCAACTCCATTCTGCTGAGGCGTACCTGGCATTGTGTATTGAGCACAAATGCCATGCTTTTCTAAAAATTTGGCAAATGGGCCAGGATTCTGTCCTGACTCATCATATCTTCCATAATACTCACCACCTCGGTCTGATCTCATGATTTTAACTTTTCTATCTAATTGTCTCTCGACTTTTGTAATGAACACCTCAAGGATGTCAACAGCCTGAGACTTTTCATGAATTAGATATACATAACCATAACGAGACAGATCGTCTATAAAGGTGATAAAGTATCTCTCTCCTGTAAAACATGGAATGGAGAGTGGTCCGCAAATGTCTGTATGAATAATCTCAAGAAGCTCTTTGCTTCTTGTGGCACCTTTCTTGGTGTGTTTGGTTTGCTTTCCTTTTATGCAATCCACACACACACACCAAAATCAGTGAAGTCTAGGTTATCCAAAATCTCATTCTTCACTAATCTTTCAATTCTATCCCTGGAGATATGTCCCAGTCGTCTATGCCACAAGATAGAAGATTTTTCATCAATTAAGCCACGTTTAGAACCAACATTTGAATGCAGGGTTAAAAGAGATTGTGCAAACTCATAATTCAAGGAAATTTTATACAAACCATCACATAAAATTCCATGTCCAACTGAAATTGAATTAAACATCAAATTGAGTTTTCCACAACTAAATAAAACTGAATATCCAACAACATCTAATTTGGATAAAGACATTAAATTCTTAGAAATCGAAGGTACATAAAAAGTGTCTACAAGATCCATCTGATGACCCGTCTCTAAGAGTAGTCGATAAGTTCCAACATACTCGACCTCCACTTTGAGACGGTTCCCCATAAAGACAAATCTTTCACTTTCTTTCGGTTTCCTGGTTGTAAGGAATCCCTGCATTGAATTAGTTATGTGAGTTGTGGCTTCAGAGTCAATCCACCAAGTATTAGAAAGAACTTCAGCAAGATTTGATTATAACGTACAAAAGAAAGATTCATACCTTTCTTTTCGAACCAAGTTTTTCTCTTGTTGCAATCCTTCTTCACATGTCCTTTTCTGCCACAAAAGTAGCATTTGACAGTGAAACTCTTTCCATGACCCTGGCTACTTTCCCCAGGTTCATTCCCTTTCTTTGGTGGAAACCTCTTACCTCTTCCATACTTTCCCTTCTTATGTATGGCTCCTTGAGTTACTGCTAACACCGAGTGATGTCCTTCTTGCCTCAGTCTCACTTCCTCTTGAATGCACATATTAGTCAGCACATTCAGATTCCACTTATCCTTATGAGTATTATAGTGAATCTTAAATGGTCCGAATTGAGGAGGAAGTGAGTTGAGGATGAACTGTACCAAGAAGGATTCATCTACTTTCATTCCCAGTGTTCCTAACTTTGCAGCTTTATCAGTCATATTGAGGATATGTTGTTGGACTCCTCTACTACCATCATATTTCATGGTAGTTAACTCAGCCATAAGAGTGCCAGCTAATGACTTATCAGCAGATTTAAAACGTTCTTTTACAGCAGTTAAAAGTTCTGAAGCGTTAGCAGTCTGAGGGAGTAAAGTTTTGATATTGTTGGCAATAGTCATCTTAATGAACATGAGACTGAGTCTGTTCGACCTTTCTCAGGCTTTAGCATGACTAACCTGATCTGCTGTACTTTCAGCAGTGATTTCCTCAGGTTTCTCAACTAGAAGAGCCATGTCAAGATCCAGTATACCCAGTGTGAATTGACATGTTCAAACCATTCAGAGAAGTTTGTACCATTCAGGGTTGGAATGCTAGATGCATGAGAGTGAAGGGAAGTGGGAACGTCCACTGAAACAAAATAGGACAATGCTCACATTAAGGCCTCGAATCAATACAAAAACATTAAATTTTATGAAGATGAATTATTGATATCACTTTGATTTCTCCTTTGGGCGAAACCTAAGCATATCCAGCATTCACTCTATAGGTGAGACCTTTTATCACCTATGTAGGTCTAATATAATTTATGCCACTTAGACAGTAAGTCATGTTACCTTTGGGTATCCAATTCTACACCACTAAGTTGCATAAATTACATTACCCTACCCGGTTCGTAATTATTTGAAAGAGACTTTCCTTTGGGCGAGTCCCAATCTCCTAACTAGAACCGCCACCGAGAATATTATTAACTTTAATGTCACCCTTATTGACAAATCTTTTATGTAGTTGTATATTCATAAGGCTTACTAATATAGGTCACTTTGGCAACTACTAAATCAATAAGCCGTATGAATATAAAACTAACCAATAATATTCTCTAACCTTTTATTTTAGTTTTTCCATAATACTCCAATGTTAACACTTGACCAATATCAATCAATATTAACACCATAACATTAAATGTTTAACATACATTTATGATTGAATTTAAACAAACATTAGTCGACTGGTCAAGGTAAGCCAAGTCGACTAGGGCCAAGTCAAGTCGACTATAAAGGAATTTATAGTCGACTAGGGTCAAGTCAAGTCGACTATAAATTAAAGGTTAGTCGACTAAGGCAAAGCTAGTCGACTCCTGCAGGAAGGTTAGTCGACTGACAGAGAAACAGAGAACCCCACAACTCTTGGGTCAACCTGTTAGTCGACTTGGGAAAGGGGTTAGTCGACTATACTAGTTATTAGTCGACTAATCAAAATGTCAAGTCGACTAAACAGTAAAAACAGAGAGTCATTAATATTCTGGGAGGAGACCTAGTTGACTAGTGGTTCGGGCAAGTCGACTAACAGTCGACGAAACAGAACACTAATAACTGTTTATCGACTGAAGCCTTATCAATGTGAAAAATTGGGTCTGTAATTAAACCAATAATTAATTCAGGTCCAAGTGATTACACAATTAGAGGAATATTAATAGAATTATTGAAGGAAATCTACTAAATCCTTTATTAAAAATTTTCTACAATTGAATGATCAAAAGTTTACAAAACCTAATTTTCCATCTTGAAACAATTAATCATGGCAAAACTTAAATTGTCCATAATCTTAATTCTGAGATGCATAGATTCTAAACAAAGCTCTGATACCAAATGTTAGATATTAAAATACTCAAAGAAATTTCATGATAACAAAATCATGTATCATGGATCTAGAATCTATATACATCCCAAGAATAAATACATAAATAAATACATACCTGAAGCCATATCAAGAGGATGATGAAGAACGATTGTTAATGATCTCAGTCCCTTTCCTTTGATTCTTGCAAACCCTAATCTGTAAACCCTTTCTTCTCTCTGTCTCCTTTTTCTTTGCACAAATCCCACAAACTGTAAAGTGATGGATTCTTTAAAAAGGGGGGTTATTTTCTTTTCAAGAGGAGAGAAGAGGGTCTGCATTTGCAAATAACCCCCATGAGATAAAACCACCCATCATGGCCCTTTATATCTCATATGATTATAAACTTATATAAATGTAACCATTATATTTGGGCATACATTAAATATCAGTTAGCCATAATTATGGAATCCAATTAATTAACAAAAGGTTAGTGGGCCACTTAATATGAGACAAACACCTATTTCCAGAAAATTATATGGCACACTAGCTTTTGCCCATTCCTACTCTATAATCCCCAATCTCTTTTGTTCATACTCAGATAAATCATAATTCCATTCTTGTGAAAGTCCCCATATATGGTCCCTTTCCACTATCAATAAAAGTTTCCTCCATGAGCTCCTACAATTTGCATGTCAGGGACATGGAGATAGAGATGTGGGCTCTCAATATGGACAAACTTTTAATTCTGGTTACAAATGATACTTAAGTTTAATGAAGTGTCACCTCCATAAAGTCTAAAAAAGGTAAAACAAGGATTAAAGCCAACTAATCAACCACTTAGTGAGCAACTAAACATCCTAATGTGTGTTTTTTTTTGTTGTAACAACAATTCTTTTTAGGCCCAACTCACACATGTCTCCATTTATTGCTAAATTATTTTGTGAATGGCCTACAAGCTCTTGGGGAACACTTGTGGCCATTGAAGATGAC
The DNA here is from genome assembly GCA_038442645.1 of Agave tequilana. Classification (NCBI taxonomy): domain Eukaryota; kingdom Viridiplantae; phylum Streptophyta; class Magnoliopsida; order Asparagales; family Asparagaceae; genus Agave; species Agave tequilana. Next base: position 21,628 of record JAVJIF010016693.1, on the reverse strand, counting down.
AACACAAGAGTCACAACCAAAATTGCAAGCAAAGAAGAGAGATGGTGAGTTGTTTTCAGTTGTATAGTAGGCCCATGTCTCATTCTCTCCATCCCCATCTCTCAAAAGGTGAGAGGAGAAGAAATGAAAGGATTTCATTGTTTTGGACAAGAGAATGATGGAGACTTAAATCAATGCATGCAAATGGATGTATAAATAAATATTCATGAGGATATTTAGAAATAGGAAAGTTATAGGTTACCAAACATTTATCAACAAAAAAAACTTTGATGAGGGTGTGAATGTGATCAATGTGTAGACAGGAAATAGGTGGGTCAACCAACTCTTAGTACTCTTGTCTTTGTGAATGTGAAAATTAGAAGTAAGTCTTAGGAAATAAAAATATTTTAAAAAGGAAAGAAAAAAAAAAAAGCAAGCAACCTAATTACTTGTTCCTATCATTTCTAATGTTCACTTTTAGTGAAAAGTTAGGTTTAGATCATGAAGAATGTCACCTCACCTATAACAAATCTAATTCCTTGGACAAATATTTTGGTAGGTATATTGATCAAGTAATATATTCTTTTGCCTTAATTAAATAAGTAAAAAAATTAGTTTATATTTTTCACGTGTAGTTCAAATTAAACAATACTATTGTTTTGGCCACACATGGATTGAGTTGGATAGCCAAGAACAAAGCAAATAATCCTTAAGATGATTTCTTTTTTTTTTTTTTTAAAAAGAAGAATAATAGCAACTAGCTAATTACCCACTTATTGTTGCATTGTCTTTACTTTTAGTTATTTTAATAGTAAAATGAGAGAAATTTTTTGGTTCTTTTTTATTTCTAATTTTTTCGGTTATCTTTCGCTCTCCTTGATAGAGAAAAGCTTTTTTTATTTAAGCCGGACCACATATTTCCATTTCTTGTCATTAAAAGTCTAAAACGTTATTAGTTACAGGGATAATAAAACCTTTTAGTGTATTGTCACCAAAAGGTTCGATGATGAAAATTTGAAAATTTTGAAATTTGAAGAAAATCATGAAACTAAGTTATCTCAAGAGGAAGTGTATGGTTAGGGGTGGACTCACATACAGTCCAGTGTGGAGCAGACGCTTACACTAAATTTTATAAATAATGAAATAGTACATACAATTGTAAATTTTTGTTATATAATTTCTTTTTTTGATATTAGTTTTTACTAACATAAAGACAATTTTGAGATCTAGTTCAAGTGGCAACTTATAAATCTAAGTTATTACAGATTACAAGTAAAACTTAGTGGTGCAATATTTTTTTTCTCTCACTTTTTCTCTCTCTTTTCATATTACATTTACGCTTACACTGAGAGTCTTATTACATTTACACCTACACTTAAAAAATATTATATATCCGCCACTGAGTGTGGTTCTCCTGTATGTTCAAAGACGGTGGTTGAACCAAATATCACCATTTTGGTGAAATTAACGTGGTAATTTTGTAGGGTACTGTTAATTTCGACACGTGAAGATTACCTTTTGGTTGTAAGGTTTTTATCTGTCAACAAATCTGGTTTGCGTAGAATTTTAATTACACACTAGCCGACTTTGAAATTAGGAGAAAACAGGACCAATTTCAAGAATAATAGCTTATCTAGGTGAAAAATTAGTAATGAATTCTTTGTTTTTTTTTTTTTTTTTTTTTTTTTTTCTTTTTTTTTTTTCTTCTATTTTTTTTTTCTGATTTTTCACTGCAAGATGGGGTCATGCATTCCATCGATTTTCATTACCGTGATGAAAAAAAGAAAATCATAAATACACGTGTAATAATCCTAACTATAGAATGAGAAAAATTACAACTCATGTCACTCCGCCTTGTAGCCTGTTAACAATCCTTGTGAAAATTTCTAAATACGAGAAACTAAAAAAAGGGATAGTTTTCCAAAAAAATAAAAATAAAAAAAGAGTTATAAAATTAAACAAGCAGTTAATCTCATAATAATTTTTTACAAGAAATAGTTATTATCCATTTTTTAAAGAAATTCTTAGCGTTCTTATTCTCCCCCATCAAAAACCAAAGGGAAACAAAAAGAAGAAGAAAAGAAATCTCGGATAATTAAATCAAGTATTGTGAAATATAATAATTTCTAAATTGTATTTTGTTTTCTCTTTGTAATTACAAGTGAATGAAGGCAGTGAGATCTTGTTCATTAGCAAATGGGTGAGAGTAAGTTATGAGAAGTCTCAAATTTAAGTATAACTATTACCGACAAAAAAGAGTAAACGTTATGAGCAAGTCAGGACGAAAAATTGCCCATGACAAAAGCCCGATATGTAATGGAGGGCCATTATAAATGAACCCGAGGCTCGGCCCAACGTTTTAGCTTTCAGTTTAATAAGATTTGGGATTTTTCGGAGTCATAGTTGGGTTCAGATTATTTGACAAGTGGATCCGACTCGTTTCACTCCGCACCGTTTAGGACACCCTCCTCTCTTCCACATTTATAGGGTTACTCCTTGGCTTTCCCTTCTCCTCCTTTGATTTCAACAGTAGGCAATGGCGGAAACCAGCAAAGAATTACTAGAGCCGTCTTCAAAATCCTTTCTTTTGGGCAAATTTTCAACTTTTCTCGCCGTTGTTTGTTTCTATATATTTTTTTCAGTTCAAAGAAGAAAAAACCCTAATTTTTGTTCGATTTGTAGAGGGCATTGTTTTGGCTCGCAATGATTCTGCGGCGAAACCGCCAAAGAAGAAGAGTTCAACAAGTGAGAATGAGAAAGGACGAGCTTTCACCACTGTAGTTCCTAAGAGCCAAGGTATTCCAGCAGACTTCTTGTTTTGATTTACAAGAGAAAACCCCGTGCTTGAAATTTTCAGACCGAACTTGTCACAATCAATGTTTTACTTATTTAGATAATATAGCCTTGTTGAAGCATACTAATGTGAGTCATATTTAATTGAAATTTTGATATGGGTAGTGTAGTGGAGATTTCCGCCGCGACCGATCGGACGGTCCACCCACACCACAAGTAAGAGTAGGGAAGTGTGAGTGTGTGAACAAAAGTGATGCATAAACAGACAAGGAGGGACACACATGATTTTTTTTTTTTTTTTTTTTTTTTTTTTACATGGAAACTCAAATCATGAAAAATAATCAATAGGAGGAGGAGATGGTTCCACTATAATCCTCATGTTACATGAATTACGGAGAATTGGCTGGGATGTCTCTCAGTTGGGATTTTTCAGGGTTACCTCTCTTACTCGCTGGGAAAAGAGGTCTATTTATTTTCTACTTGAGCTGTTAGATTGGATGCTGATGATCGCGGGTGAGATCTGCACGTTTGCATGTGGTAACGACTGTGATTATTGATGCTAGACTGTTGGGATTGAATGCAAGAAATCTCGCATTGTCCATATCTGCCTGTATTATTCGTTATGAATGTGAGAGAAAAAGGAGAGGCGTAACTGTGGGCGAATATCTCGATGGCCATTGCTGGGATCTTCTAGAGTGTAATTGGGAGCCTTGGACTGTAGATGGCTCCGGAGGGACAAGGTATTCTGAGATGGAGGTTACTTCGGGATGGCTTGAGACAGCAAAGCTTTCGAGGGGAAAAAGTCTGCGATATGAAAGTTTACTTCGGTGCGGTCTGAAGTGATTCTGGGAAGATGTAGAGTGGCGGAGGTCTCAGGACGGACTGAGAGTTGCAGATATCTCAGTGGGAGGCTTCTAGTTGCATGGACACGTGACGTCATCTTGATGAGAGTCAATTGTTGATCACTACAGATGCCCCCTTTCTTTCTCTTGTCGGAGCGTGCAGGAGGGAAGTCGGAAGAACATAGCTGTTAGAGATCCTTAAATGTCTTAACTTTTTTCTTGATATCTGCGAGCAAGGGAGGATTTGGATCATAAATGCGAATCTTTTGGATTGACTTGAGATCATGCGGCTGGCTGATAGCTGGCACGTTAATCGCTTAAAATCTGTAGCTGTCGTCTTTTCGAATCCTGGCGTCATAATGACTGGGATTATGTTGCAGAGGCGGTTAGTATATGCTGCTGATTCTGTTGACCGAAAATTACGGGTTGTGGACTGACTTTTCGGGGATTGAGAATTCAAAGTGGAGATGGTTTGGCTTCTCCTCCATTTATTAATAGAATGAAGTCTTTTGGATGGAAATTACATTTTTTTTCTTATCCAAAAGTTCTTGCTTAAAAATTATTCCTTCTCAGGTTTGCTGCTATGTCTTCCTCCTTCATTAGGTGGAAGAAGAAAAAGGAGAGGATGAGGATGAGGAAATGGCGCACATACCCTCACTGTTTGGGAGCCTGGCTGGTGCGATATGTTAGTCATTGTGATGGGCGTGTTACAATATGTTAATCGTTGTGGTAGGGCTCGCTATCAGGAGCGACATGGACGGTTTCTGGTTCAAGTCAGCTTGACTGATTGGTCTCTGCTTTGTCTGGTCCAGTTCTGATCTTGAGCTTGGAGTCCTTGTTTGATGGTGTGTTCGAGGTAGGAGTGGGGTTGTCCTGGACGGTTACGGAGGAGGATGTGACTCTATAGTAATATTGCTTGTCTTGGAGTCTTCATTTTGATTGAACATCATTGTCTCACGCTTGGAGGCTCTCTTCTTACCGTGAGCAACATGAGAGGAGTATGAGGGGTGTTTTCGTAGGGAGATCGCTAATGAAGCACTCTTTCCTTTTAGAGCTTCAACCTCTTATTCAGAACAAAGGGTCGGTGGTATGATATCATCATTGACTTGTCTTGGAGGTTCCGTCCTGGTCAGATATTGCTGCCTTGCGTGCCTTCTGACAGATGTTCTCCGAAGGACAAGCTCTTGGAGTTCGAAAGTAAGACTGGACGTAGCGACATGATGAAAGGATCAGATTGGGGTCATCTGTATTTCTTTTCAAAAAAATGTGAACACAGAATTGTAACGGAGTATTGTATTACTTTTGTTAGATGTAATCAAATATGTATTCGAAGTGAAAAAAATTTCGTAATAAAACATATATAAATGCCTTTGGAATGGAAATGTTTGTTTAGATCTTGCCTGGATTGCTATACTATTAGTATTGTTCGGAATCGATCATGTCTCCGTGAAGTGCTGATTTTTAACTCCAGGATGTTTGATTTGGCATGTGGACGGTTTGGCAAGCTGTTCCTGAGTGGGGGTTGTCCCATCAGCGTTACGTGCAAACTTTTAACCTCCGAGTGGGGAGAAAATCCTAACAGCGGAGTGAAAATTTAGTGGGACTCTGAGTGAGGGAAATCCCACAACATAGTAGAGATTCCGAGTGGGAAAAATCTGACAGTGGAGAGTTCTCTAAGTGGAAAAAATTCCAGCAGAGGAGTCGGGTCCGTGAGCTAGCGTTTGTGTTTCGCGCCCGGTAGAGGAAACTACCTGGGATACAAACGCTCGCTGATCCCCGTAGAGGGATGATATACACACAAGAATGCATAAAATGACTTAAGTTAAACGTTAGATGCGACATTATAAGAATTAATGTAAGGCGTAAATTAAATAAATTGAGCTGACAAGACTATATATCCAGCTTCTAATCACACGAAACTAGTACGTCGAGGGATAATCTAAATAAGAAAAACCCCATCTATATACCATATGTCTCGTGTGATTATAGGCTAAACATACACAACCATGTCATCCTGAAATGAGTAATACGTGCAGTCACTCACAAAGATAGTGTTTGGGTAATACATGGTGACTTTGCCTCTCCTATATGTTTGACATCCCCAGCCTTTAATCACATGAAACTAGTAAGTCGAGGAGATAATCCAGACAAGAAAACCCATTATGTATATACTATATTCTTTACGCAGTCATATGCTCTCCGAATGCTTACCTGCAAATTAGAAAGGGCCTGAAGTGGGGTGTCACTCATCGACAGATTGGATGCTTCGACTCTGAGTGGGAAAAATCTCATCAGTAACTTCCAAGTGAGGGAAATCCCAGCAGCGGAGTTGGGCCTCCGAGTGGGAAAAATTCCATTAGCAGAGCAGGTCACAGTTGCTTTCGAGTGGGAAAAATCCCGTCAGCGTAGTCGTGACCTTGGTAGCGACTTGAAGTGGGGATACAACCCATTGACAGATTGGATGCGTCTATTCTGAGTGAGAAAATCCCAGCAGCGGAGTGGCGATTCGGCTTAGATCTCATTCGCCTGTGGGTCAGAGTTTGTGTTTTACGCCCAACAGAGGGAAAGTCCCAGGGTTACAAACATCCGCAAGATGAGTGGAACATGTAGGCTGACGTCTGTGTTTCACGCTTGGTAGAGAGAAACTACCAAGGGTACATTTGTCTGAGCATCGGCCCGTGGGTTTTGGATGAAGGGAGCTCGTAAGTTGGCATCTGTGTTCCGCACTTGGTAGAGGAAAACTCTAAGGGTACATTCGCATGAGAAGAGCTTGTAGGCTGACGTCTATGTTTCGCACTTGGCAGAGAGAAGCTACCAAGGATACATTCGCATGTGTATCCGTCCGCAAGATGAAGGGAGCATGTTGGTGATTGCTTGCGTTGTCGTCCCCGAGTGGAGGTGGAACCCACAATAGAGCATGTAAGCTCTGGACTCTGAGTGGAGTAGGCTGAAAGTGGTTAGGATCAGAATATAATTTTATTTGATAATGTAATGAAAATAAAAGTGCAGGAGTCATGGATGGGGGTGCTGCCCTACTCAGGAAGGTACGTGCTGAGCACTCGATCGTCCTGTATTGGGTAATTGCGTGTTGTGGTTGGATGGGAGGCGAAGTGCTTGACTGTTCAGACTCGGAGACTGTTTCGAGTGTGAGGATGTACTCCTTCAGAAATCCTTACTGGATGAGCTCTTCAAGTACCTGTGGACGCTCCGGCAATGGATGGTTTGATGCCCCTTATCATCATTGTAGGATTACTCTTTTGCTCCGAGACACGAGGGCTTGTATGGATGGGTTTTCGATGCCTGACTCAGGGTTGATCTTTAATGGTATTGAAGACTTCATTGATGAAGAGCCTGAGCGGAGTGAATTGCTCTATTGGCTGGTAGGCTCGAAGCGGACTCGATGAGAGGATTGGAAGCACTTGCCTCTTAGTTTGCCCCCGGTTCTGATCTTGGGCATAGGCGTTGGATTCGCGCGGAGACTGACTTCCCATTGTAATTGCCATGCTTCATGGAGTGATTGGAGAAAGTCTTCATTGTCTCCTCCAGCTGGATGTATTATTGAGCTTGGGACAAGACTTCACTCATCCGAGTGACATTATGTTTTAAGAGCTGCTTTGTATAGGGGGTAAGAGACTTACATCCCGTTGATGAACGCGAGTGCAGAGATATCCTCATTGCAGTTGGGGTCCTTGGCCAATTGACCCTGAAAGTAGCTAATGTAACATTTGAGGTTGTCGCTTTGCCTCATTTTGATGGTAAGAAGATGATGGTTGTTCCTTTTGGCCTTCCAACGAGATGCGTATTGGGTGAGAAATGCTTGGGTCACCTCTTCGAAGTTATGAAGGGATTGCAGAGTCAGAAAATGAACCAATCTGAGGCCGCTCTTTTCACATTGGAAGGGAAGGTGAGGCACATGAGCGAATCGTTACAGAAATAGACTACCATCTTGTCCCGAAAGTACCTAGTGTGCTGGACGGGGCCCTAGAGTAGTAGTCGAATGCCGCGGTCAAGAACTTATTCGGGAACTCACACTCTAAAATTTCTTCGGAGAGAGGGGAGTCAGTGATCTTGACAGCTGAAGGCATGGGGTGGCTTTGCAGCTTGGCTTTCATGATCCGTCTTTGGATCAGCTCGTCAAGAGCTCGGAGGTCGGGAGCCCTCCGATTTCAGGCTCGCTTTCTGACTGCGTCGATGGTTAGTTGTTTTGGAGGGTAACGATTTGAGCCTGGAATTGGTTGTTGAGATGTCTCAATGTCTCATTTTTACGGATGACATTCTCGCGGTCGAGAGCCGTCTGCTCTCGATTGTGAAAGGAGAGGCACACAAGATTATTTTACGTGAAAACTCAAATCAGGGGAAAATCACGTGGAGGAGAAGATTTCACTATAATTTTCAAGTTATATGAATTACAGAGAATTGACTGGTATGTCTGTCAATTGGGATTTTTCAGGGTTCCCTCTCTTCCTCGTTGGGGGAAGAGGTCTATTTATTCTTCACTGAGCTATTGGACTAAATATCGATGCTTGCGAGTGAGATCTGCACGTTTCACATGTAGTAACAAATTATTGGCGTTGGATTGTTTGGATTGCATGCAGAAAATCTCGACATTGTCCATAACTGCCCGTATTACACGTTACGAATGTGGGAGAGAAAGGAGAGGTGTAACTATAGGTGGATATCTCGGTAGTTGTTGCTGGGATCTTCTGGAATGTAATCGGGAGTCATGGAATGCAGATAGCTCCGGAGGGATGAGATCTTCGGAGATAGATGTTACTTTGGGATGGCTTGAGATGGGGGAGCTTTCGAGGTGGAAGAGTCTGCGATATAAAAGTTTACTTCGGTGTGGTCTGGAGTGATTCTGGGAGATGTGGAGTGACAGAGGTATTGGAACGGATTGAGAGTTGTGAATGTCTCGGTGGGAGGCTTCGAGTTGCATGGACACGTATCGCCATCTCGATGGGGGGTTAACTTTTGAGCATTACAGGTAGTTTTGAAAATAAAACATGAACTAAATAATTCATGGGTTGAGAAGTAGCCAGGAAATATGCTGCAAGTGATGTTCTGTGGTTTAAATGTGCTTGCTTGCTGTCTCTTGAAGCTCAATATGGCCGAAGTGGTGAATTGGTGCCGCGACTACTGCCGTTGTGGTGGGGAAACTGTCTCTTCACGCGTACAGTTCGCTGAACATATTGTTCAATCTGTGTTTCTGACATGGTTTAAAATCTTTGTATTGTTATTGACCAATTGTCATCAGCCCGAATATTGGCTGATATTATAAGTTAATATCATATTGAGTACCTTAAAACCCAATACAATATTGTTGATATATAATAGAATACCATAATTTGTAAGTTGTTTCTGTTTTAAAAAAAATGTTTTTGGAAAAAATTTCATGAACCATGTTGGAAGCTGATTCATCTATTGATTCTATTCAAGATATTGTTTATTTGATTTTGCACAATCAGAGTTCACCAACCAGTGAACCTATTTAAAATTAGAACTGTCTAGTGGTGCTGGTACTGCTTTTGTAATGGTTGTTTAAGCTTACTGTTTCTTCATTATTCCTAATGTAATCACCTTCTTCCATGTATTTGTTTGTTTGTTCTTCCCGCCTTCTTCCATGTATTTGTTTGTTTGTTCTTCCCACATTCTTCTATGTATTTGTTTGTCCTTTCATAACAAATTAGAGCAATTTCTTGTTTTTTTTTATTTTATAATATACAATATGTTCCTGTCCTGTCCTGTGACGATGAGTCGATAATGTTGGTGGTGTGTTGGTGTGACTATTGTTTGGAGTACTTTTAGAATCCTATGGAGGAGGGATAAATACTTGCACTTTGATTTAAATCTCATGGTGCTTTCTTATGTTGCACTTTGAAGATATCACGATCCAAAAATGGAAATTATTTACATGTACACTTTGAATATATTTTGTCTTTGATGTGAACATCTTCTTTAACCTGTGTAGAGAAGCTCTGTTAAATGTTAAGATAAAGGGCTTTGAAAGGTTAATGAACTTTTAACTGTCTGTCAACAATGAGTTCTAAAATCTAGCCAAGGAATTGTAGTTAAGAGATGACTTGACATAAAATTGTTGTATCACTCTGAATCAAATAAAACAGAGAGTTCTAAACCAGATCCTTATTATACCTTGTTATATCTTGCATGCATATTCGGTAATATTGCATATCTTCACATGTTAGGCACATTCCAAGGATTGCCAAATCATTCTAGGGCATGCTTCCATACCAAACTCAATTTCGCATCGGTATTATAATTGGCATTCAAGATTAAGGAAAATGTATCCATGCTCTGAGATTTTTATAAAAGTCAAAACCACCCCCCCCCCCCCCCCCCCCACCCCCCAAAAAAAAAACCCCCAAAAGCTCTTATCCTTTTTACTATAACCCTTTAGCCCCTTACCCCCTAATTTACATTATTTACTGCAATTATAAAAGGAAACATATCCCTGTTGTCTTTCTGTCTGCAACACACATGCAAGTCCTGAAAAGCTGCCCCTATATACCTCTTTAACATTTGCCCTTAAATATTTTATTTTTTCATGATATACTGTCTTTGAGTATCTTTTGCCAAGGTTGGTTTATCATGTCTGCTTGATTACTCTTCTTACTTGTCTCATAGTTCTCATTGAATAAAGAACATGGTTGTGGTGAGTTTAAACTTCATGTAAGATTTAATTTTCCTTTGTGCCCTATGAATCCAAAATAAATAAACAATATTAGAAAACAACTAGCTGAGTAGGATAAGATATTAGTTATAGCCTACCCGTCTTTAAAAACTTTTCTTGAAGGTGTTGCGTGGATAGTTCAAGTTAAGGAGATGTACCCATACTCAATATGTATCTAAAACTTAATGGATATATGTTGGATACTTCTATGGGACATGTCCTAAAATTTAAAACATATTCCATGGATATCAAGGGATATTAAGATCAAGACATACCACAGATGTATCATCTGGACTAAGAAGTTTACAATCCAAGGCATAAATGATAGATTCACAATTCCTTATTGTAGTTGCATCTCTATATAATCTGTTCACGTTTTGACGAAGAATTATGAATATTTTGGTTATTATCAATTCATGTAACTTGGAAGTATTTTGTATTAGTAAGTTATTGAACTTTCTTAACCATGATTGCCTTACAAATCAATACTCACATACACATTGAATGTCATATTTTCTAATCCAAGATGATACTATATCATGGACTTTTTATGATTTACCGTACCCACCTACCATTATTGTGTTGTATTTGTATTCTCTGTATCCATTCCTTTCTACATGGAGTGCAGGTTAATCAGAGGGTACTGATTTGAAATTTGCTACTTGAATATCTGATGCTCTCGTTAGGTGACTCGTCAAGGACCTAAGATCTTGACCAGTATGAGTCTGTGTTGATGAAGGATGCCTCAGTCCAGTGCGTTTCACACAAAGACTGTAGTATCCACTATCTGCATAATCTCATGAGACTAAAACTAAATCATTAACTAGAAATTTGATATCGAATTTTTTTTGATGATGAACTGACTCTAATTCTAAAAAATCAAATCTGATTAACCTGCACTCATGAGACCAAATTTGTTTCTTAAGCAAGTATGTTAATCACTATCAACGTCAAATAACACTAGATATTTGCTTACAACGTTACAATGCACTTGAACCTGGTTAGGTTGGTTTTATCTTCTCTTACTCTGTGATTTATTTACAGTTCTCGGAAAAATCAAGGACTTCTTAGGAGTTATGGCCAAAGCAAATGAAAGTTTGGAGCTCAATGCGCGAGTATGGGTAATACTTCATTCTCTATGAGATGAAATTATTCACCTTTCTGATGGATGTGAACGTTGCAGGGTACTTCTCGATTGGATTATGATATTGAAGTGCTAAATGGTAAAGAACAAGAATGCATTGAGATGGTATATGAGTCAGTGTTTCAGGCCGTGAAACATTCTTTCTAGAATATGACCGAATGGTTTATGAGATTTCAAACTTATAATTGTTTCAATTTGTTCGTAGGATTTGCTTTTAGGTGTTGCTGACCTTCATACTCCAGAAGCAGTCACTGCAGCTGAGGCCACCGTGGGGAGCGTTCAGCTATCTGTGACTTCTACGAGCAGCAGCAGCTGCTCTGACTCGGAAGATGACAGCGATGAAGACAGTGACAGTGGTAATGATAACATCACTGCTGCGTGCCACTTGGAGAAACCAGATTCAGAGGACCCGAGATCACAGGAGAAACCAGTAAATAAACCAAACAAGAGACCAAAAATTGTTGTGCTCAATTGATGAAGTTATATTGTGTGTCTGGAGATATAAATCACACTTCTCAGTCATCAACTGATGGAGCATAGTAGCTTTATTCGCCTTGATGCTGAAATTGCTGCAGTTTTCTTGCTTTCCAGACGCATGCAAGCAGTGCATGCAGTTCTATGAAGCGAAAACAGGGTTCAGATATGAGGGTCTTGCTGTACGTTAAAAGTGATATTACAGTATTTGTATCTGGTTCGTATATAAACAGCGAATTTTTGTTATCCAAATATTTGAGTGTACCTATATTTTTGTGGTAAAATGTATTCGAATAGGAAGTAGGTTTGGGTTTTGGACATCTATTACTCTTTTAATTTTTGACATGGGTATCGCTCTGTCTTGTCCTATGCTTGCTGTTCTCAGATTTTTTTTTTTTTTTTGGCTAAAGCAACAAAAATTCAAGCACATAAATACTGAAATCGATTTGACCTATAATAACAAGTCTATGCAATTGTAATTTGATGGGTCTGATTGTCGATACAGGCTAAGTCTAAGCTGATAAGTATTAAGTACATAGGCAGGCAGCATAGCATCACTACAATGTGCATGCAAAGTCTTCTCATGCTACTTAGCTTTAATTTTGGTTCAATTTCAAAAATAATCATCAACATTTTCACTGGGTTTTTAAAACTACTTCAAAACTTTTTAAAGCACACCAAAATATCATGAATTTTCATAAAAACTCCAGAAATGTTGATAAAACTATATGAAAAATCATAGAAACAACTTCAAGTAAATTACATAGTAACACACATTACTGTTTTTCCTTCTCTCCATAAAGCAATAAAGCCATGCAAATAAACAACCATGTTGCAAAATTTATGTTGCATAATATTACAACATACGCACATTATTCCAATCCTCAATACATCAACACCAATTTGTATTAAAGGGAAAAAAAAAAAGAAAAAGAAAAGTATAATCTGTTGTAAAGTTCAAAAATAAACAAGTATATATGTGTGACATTTGGCTAACAAACTTTCGAAACCTGTGAAAAAGAATTTATAGAATATCAGAAGCAAAATCAATGTCCGACGCCCGGGCTCGGCACGGACTCCAGCCACCGGCCATACAGTGGTCTCGATGGACGAGGCGGCGGCAGGGGCACCCCATCCCGGCAGGTCGCCACCCCGTTGATCCCGGGGTTCGGCGCAGAAGGCGGGACTGCTCCCCTCCGCAACACACCAAAAATGATCCCATCCGTAGCAAGCAAACCTTCGTCGTGATCTCTCAGCCCTCTGCTTTCAGCAGAGGGCAGAAGAATCAAGACGAAAGAAATCAAGACGACGACGACGACGGTGATGGATGCTACTTTAATATCAGAAGAGGCCATGAGCGTATGAAAACACTAAGAAAATGTCCGAGGTCTCTTGGTGGTTTGTTTCTTATTGGTGGGAGTTGGTGTAACAATGGGGGATTAAAATCACATCAACAATTAAATTGTCTTTGTGTTTGTGTGGTGAGTGAAATTAATTCATGCGTCGTAGGCTTTTTAAAGCAAGCGAGAGCACTTCACCGCGTTTTTGTGGGAGGATGGAGACAGCAGCTACACGTGCGCACGCGCGAGTGAGTACAGTGAGTTTAGTTTGGCGCAGTCAAAATTATTATATTTTCGATTTTTTAAATTTATTTTTTGTGCCTTTTGTTTTTTGAGAGACAAGTGGAGGTCTGAGGAGAAATTGTGGAATATGCCGGCATTTTGAATTCTGTTAATTATTTTTCGATTGACAGGGGGAGCTTCACTGTCAGTGTCGTTCGTGCTTGACTCGTACGGTCTGCTGATTCGCTCGTGCGGTTCCTGGAGTCACGTGTTGGGAAGCATGTGGACTGGATTATTCGAAATATGGTGTATTTTTTTTTTTTTTTTTGGGTTTCTTGTTTCTAAATCTTAGACTGAATTTCTTTTCGTTCGATGAGATCATATACTTTGACACATTGGATTGAGAACGAACTGAATTCTTTTTGGACTGAAAAAAGAGAAAGATTTGTTGATATTCTTTTTGCCGTATAAGAAGTAAATATTATTTTAAGAAAACAAAATACAATACAAGTTGCGCGATTCATGTTAGGTAATTTTATTATACAAGCTTCTTTCCAAATGGAATAACAACTCTTAATCTCTCGTATGAAACATGAAGAAAATATCATATTATTATGTTGAGTTAAAACATGAAGTTAAATATGTGACATTATCGTTGCATGCTAATATTTTATTGAGGAATGATTCTAATATGTGACTTTCTCGTCACATGCGTTTACTTTTATTATCTCTTCTCTAAATTCTTCATGTAAGTTGGATGTTAGTCTGTCTCTCATTCTAAATTTTACATGTAATGGTCCCAGATTTTAATCATTAAGTTAACTTTAATCCAATCCAAATATGCTAATCAATCATATAATATTATTAATCATCTCTGAATTTATCAAATTTTCGGCAGCATTCCCTCTAAAATACGGAGTCTGTTCTGATACATTGACACATACAATTCTAAAATTTACATCAATCATATATCTATAAATAATATATCCCACGCAGTTTATATCACAATTTCGGCTTGACATCGCCTACATATAAGTCTCTCAAATTTATCATGTGCATACAACTCAAGATAATAAATTAAACACTTACTTGAGAATATTCTCCTCAGTATCACCGTCTGACACAAGCCAACTCAAGTTAATATCCATATAGAACTTATACACAGGTCTATAGATATACATCATTGAACCAAATCACACATATTCGACTATTCAGTCTAATTTATTACATCAACTCTATATACATACATATAAACAACATACTCAATTATAAACCATTATAAAAACTCGGTAGGCCCACACAATGAATGCTTTGAGTACTTCCAGTGCTTTACCCTTGCCTTTAGCCGCTATTATCTCTGACTTGCCCTGAAAATATGAAGCTTTGGGGCGGGGGGGGGGGGGGGGGGTGGGGGGGGGGGGGGGGGGGGGGGGGGGGGGGGGGGGGGGGGGGGGTGGGGGGGGGGGGGGGGGGGGTTGGGCTCGACGGCTCAGTGAGTGGAGTTAATCTCATTCTTAATTGTAGCATGGTATTAACGGTGTGTAGTATACATGATACATGAAAATACGATGTATCTGGTACATGAATATGTGATAAATGAATGCTTCTATTTGATTGTGTATTTACTTCCAACTATCGTTCAATTGATACTGATAGGTGCACATATACCAGTGTCAAATGTCTCCATTACCATATGCAACCACATCCAACATACCCTTAGTGTCACACACACACACACACACACATATATCACACATAGCATTCATTCTCAATCATTTGTAAAGTTGCAAATATATGTATATCGTAGCACCGTCTTCGCACTCCGCCCGTGCAATACAGATCCCTTCCTTCCGATATATGATATATACCCCGTCTTCCCCCTCCTCTGGTGCTATACCGGTCCCTTCCTTCAGATATATTTATATAGCACCGTCTTCGTACTCCGCCCGTGCAATACGGTCCCTTCCTCCATAACATATATATATGTACAAATTATACACACAATATCAGCACATCCAATTCCATAAGATTCATATATGATGTACATCATTTCATATATGGAAGCAACGATACTATCAATTAGTATTTACCTGTTAGCTTGTATTCTTATAGGATATTCACACAAATGTCTTAACCAAACATGTCACTCATATATATTATGTACATAAATCAAGTAATATACACCCATCACATTCATATCAATCATAATGACTTCTATTCAGTAATGTACATGTCAATGCCCTGGTACACCATATTCCAAGATTCTATATTAAATAAGTTATTATTCATCAGAAATCATATTTTGCAATTATTGTATAATGCAATCCAATTTATTAAAAAACCCCACTCACCTTCAAGTTGAGCGTTCTATAAGGGATTCGCACCAAGCACCGCCTCGTATTTCTTTTCCAAATAACCACATCGGATACCAGTATGCCAATCTCTCTATTTTGATATTAGTAGCAATCAACATCACATATACAAATTTAAATGAATTTCAAGTGGATTACAACTACAATGATTCTCGTAGAAGAGAAATATTTCACAATTACTTACTACTAGCTTCTTACCCATTTGAGAATATACCAATTATTATTATTATTATTTCTATCACACACACGGTTTCTAGCACAATGAAATATTTTTAATTAACACCCTTCATGGAGTCCATTACTTAACCCTAAATCTTACTAGTAAAACAATATCACATAGTCATAGTCTATTAGGATATTCTCGTTTCCAAACATTCTTCTAATTTTTTTTAATAATCTTACTCAATCAAGTTCTCACCTTCTTCCGGAGATTTCTTCACCAATCTTAGATTCCACGTGATCCCGAACAATGATCCTATTCGAGAACATCAAGTTACCTTCTAGTACTAGATTCATCAATATTCTTGAGGGTTTAAAGCTATTTTATATACTAATTCTATGTTAAAAATTAAATTAGAAATTTACCCAAATATTTGATGAAATCACCTCTAAAAAAATCAGATCTTGGGCTGAATTTCATCCCCCAAAACTTAGATTTTTCCTAGAGAAACTCTTTTTCTTTCTCCCTCGATCTCCCCTCCCTTGTTGGACGTGGTCGGCGGCGGCCTGCGCGCCGCGGCCAGGCTGGGCTGGCCGCGCCCCTTGCTTCTCTTGTTCTCTCTCTCTCTCTCATCTCTCTCTCTCTCTCTCTCTCTTTTGAAGGTAAAGAAAGGTGAGAAGTGAGGAAGACACTTTTGTGAGTTCATCTAGAAGAGAAGATGGTTCTAAGGTTCTAACAATGGGGAGTTTGAGAGGTTGAAGAGAATGGGAGATGAAAAGTTTGGGCTGAAAATTAGAGATCGCAATTCAGCCATAATTACAAGTTGCCCCACTCTCATTTTTCTCCAAGTGGCTTTGCACAAATCAAGAGCATCCTAGCCCTTCGTCAATCCCTTCCATGCTCACCTACCCCCTCCACTAACTTGTACTTTGATTAAATTAATGGGTATGGTTAGTGGAGTATGTATATACCAGGTATGAAACTTTGTGTATTTGAATATGTCACATTATACATACATGGTTATCCCTTACATTAATCATTGATATATTTACATGTCACATACTTGTGAAAATTCATTTACATCAATTTCTCACTTGGTCATCAGAAAATTTAATTATATAGATAACCGAATAAATTATCATGGTATAAATCAAAATTTGCATTCTGCACACTAATTCATGATTAAAGTAATTCGAATATTATAGTTATCGGTTCCAATTTTTCGACATTATCTCATGGCTGAGGATTAAAATATTCCTTAGGAAATGTAATAAAAAATCGGGATGTTTCATCGGTTTTTGTAGTTTCTTTGAATTTCCCTCCCTCCTTTGGTAGTAATTAATTACCCAAATAAACATGTCAAACATTAGAAAGAATTTTGGCTATCATATGACTCATATCTCACCTATATATTAGGCTTTTTGGCATCATTTAAATATGTGACATTCTCATTGCATGCCAATACTTTATTGAGGCATGACTCTAATGTGTGACTTTCTCGTCACATGTATTTACTTTTATTAACTCTTCTACAAATTACTTATGTAAGTTGGATGTTAGTCTGTTTCTCATTCTAAATTTACCGATTTTGTGATTTCTTTGAATTTTCCTCCCTTCTTGGTAGTAATTAATTACCCAAATAAACATGCCAACCATTAGAAAGAAGTTTTGGCTATCATATGACTCATATCTCACCTATATATTAGGCTTTTTGGCATAAATTTAAATATGTGACATTCTCATTGCATGTCATACTTCATTGAGGCATGACTCTAACATTTGACTTTCTCGTGACATGCATTTACTTTTATTAACTCTTCTCCAAATTCCTCATGCAAGTTGGAGGTCACTCTGTCTCTCACTCTAAATTTTACCTGTTTTGTGTTTCTTTGAATTTTCCTCCCTCCTTTAGTAGTAATTAATTACCCAATAAACATGTCAACCATTAGAAAGAAGTTTGGCTATTATACGACTCATATCTCACCTATACATTAGGTTTTTTGGCATCAATTTAAGTACGTGACATTCTCATTGCATGCCAATACTTTATTGAGGCATAGATAAAGAATAAGAAGAAGAAGACTTATTTGTGTAAAGACCGATACCATTAGTTATGGTTTCTTGGTTGTATTTATATACACATATTGATCACATGTTTACATTGATTTAGGAGGTACAATAGGAAAACATTGACTGAGAGAAATAATAGGAAAATATTGACTGAGAGAAAGAATGAGAAACACATGGTGAATGAATCTCATGAGTCCCATGTGTTCCTATAATCATGGAGAGATTTGAGGATCTGATTGATTTCATGAGGGGTGTCTTTCACATAGATCACGTGTTGTCATTGATATCTCTAACACCCTCCCGCAAGCGAGCGGGTTCGAAGAACCGAGAGCTTGTTCTTCAGCATAGAAAATCTTAAAGAGCTCAAAGGCTTAGTAAGGATGTCTGCTAGTTGGTCTTTAGTGCTGACAAACCGAACATCCAGGACTCCATTGGCAACATAGTCCCTCACAAAATGAATGCCGATCTCAACATGTTTGGAGCGGGAGTGACGAATAGAATTGATCAAGAGATATGTTGCACCGAGGTTGTCACAGAGAACTATTGGGGGAGATTGCGGAACTCCAAGCTCATGAAGTAATGACTGCAACCAAATGACCTCTGCTGCAGCATTGGCCACGCCCTATACTCTGCCTTAGTGCTAGATCGTGCCACAGTACACTCTTTTTCGAGCTCCAAGAAATGAGATTTGTACCAAGAAAGACACAATAGCCACTGGTAGATTTTCGATCATCGATCGACCCTGCCCAATCTGCATCGGTGTAAGCAGTAAGTTGTGCAGAAAATGACGAGAGAGAAAAAGGCCATGTTGAATGGTAGATTTGAGGTAACGGAGGATCCGTTTTACAGCGCTCCAGTGCTCATCGGTTGGAGCTTGCATGAACTGAGCGACCTTGTTCACCGAGAAGGCAATATCGTCGGGTCTGGTAAAGCTTAAGTATTGTAGAGCCCCAACAGTACTTCGATAGACAAGGGGTCAGAGAGAGACTTGCCAACAATCTTGGATAGCTTACAGAAAGTGGCCATAGGCGAGCTAACAGGCTTGACACCATCCATCTTGAGTCGGAGAAGCAAGTCACGGATGTACTTTGACATAGAAGAGGTGTCCATCTTGACGGTGTGTAGCTGATATTTGAGTTGCTGCACTCTAGCTCTGGAGGGTGACGCAAAGATTCGCTCCAGAGAGCACCACACATCACGAGATGTGGTGAGGCCGACGACATGAGCAAGAACAGCCTCAGTGAGCGAGGAGAAAAGCCACATAAGAGCATCTGATCAAGCTTGATCCAGCGAGTGTATTCTGGATTGATAGTGGGCTGAACATCCTTCTCGGTAGAAGGAAGGAACCGGATCGGACATAGAGAGGTTCCGTCGACGAGGCCTTCGAGATCGTGGAGCTTGAGAAGAGGAAGGAACTGGGAACCACACAGCAGATAGTTTCCCTTGTCGAGTTTGACATTTAGAAAGTGAGTGGTTGGGATTGGGAGTAACCATGGATGCAAGTGTTTGGATGGAGGTGAGGAAGATGAAGAGAAATACTCGACATGGTACAGGAGTTGCTCTGATACCAAGATAAAGAATAAGAAGAAGAAGACTTATTTGTGTAAACACCAGATACCATTAGCTATGGTTCTTGGTTGTATTTATATACACATATTGGTCACATGTTTACATTGATTTAGGAGGTACAATGGGAAAACATTGACTGAGAGAAATAATAGGAAAATATTGACTGAGAGAAAGAATGAGAACACATGATGAATGAATCTTATGAGTCCCATGTGTTCGTATAATCATGGAGAGATTTGAGGATCTGATTGATTTCATGAGGGGTGTCTTTCACATGGATCACGTGTTGTCATTGATATCTCTAACAGGCATGACTCTAATTTGCGACTTTCTCATCACATGCATTTCTTCAAATTCCTCAAGTAAGTTGGGTGTTAGTCTGTCTCTTATTCTAATTTTGTCGGTTTTATTGTTTCTTTGAATTTCTCTCCCTCCTTTGGTGGTAATTAATTACGCAAATAAACAGGCCAAACATTAGAAAGAAGTGTGGCTATCATATGACTCATATGTCACTTATATATTAGGCTTTTTGGTATCATGACATACCAAGATCCACTAGTCAATAATATGGCCAGAATAGAGAAGTTTGAACGAGTAGTGTTTGATGGTAAAAAGCCAAAAAACAGTTGGAACTTAATAGAGATCTTGCATTATTTGTGGCCTTCTGTGGATGAGAGAATGTTGATGTGTTGCAGTTTTGGATAGAATCTGACTACAATTAACTAGGGAACGATCTGTCTCCAAATGCATCTGTTGATATTTGGAACCGGAGTTTGTGGGTCTATACAATTTATTTGAGTATTCACACAAATTTCAAGATAGTTTTCGTGAAAATTAGTAAATCTTTACAGTGAAAGATTTACAGACTGTAACTTGCAACATATATTATGATTATACTTTCACTGTTTCACTAGTTTTATGATATAAATGGAGAGTTAGATATTTAACGGAGATTTTTACATCTAAATGTTAACATTTACAGAAAAATTTAGTAGAAATAATTTGAACGATTTAAAAAAAAATTATTTTGTTTCGGGAAATGCAAAGTAAACTTCACAAAACTTACATTTGTAGATTATCTATATTTGTTGGACCATAAATAATGCAAAGCCCATCAAATTTCTGCAAATCGGCCATTAGGCCAGCTTATCTTAGATTTGATGGGAAAACATGGGTTTTTCCTCTTCTTTTTGCCGTGTTTTTAGTCTCTCATTGCATGAGCCAAAGGAGGTAGAGTGATTTGAAGTGATTTAAATACCAACTACTCCAAAGAGTATTGTTTTGAGTTATTAGATATGGTCAGGTACAACCACACATATGGCACATGCCGCACGTCATAGTTTGTACTTATCGTTTTATTTTCTGATTTTGATTGAGTTTGTTGATCCTAACGGTTTTTCAGATTTCAAAATCCATGGATCAGCGCAACAACTCGCCTGTTACTGTAGATCATGAGATCGAGTAGCTAGAACCGCACGGATTATAACCTCAAGCTGTTGAACACGTGGGCCTATACTTCCTATAAATAAGACCCCATTCGTAACCCCCGGTCCTGGATGTACTTGTCACAACATTAGTACTCGATACAGCGTACGTATTTGATTTAACCTTTCTGATTATCAGACTGAACCAATTTCAGCTCCAGATATTATTTCCTAATATTTTAGACTTTTCAGAATTTTTAGAATTTTTCTGAATTATTTTGGGAAAATCTCAGATTTCATCGTCGACCGATACCGATAATCAACTCATATTTTTAATTTACAAACGGAGTTGAATTTTTAGAATATGCTTTCAATTCTTCTTCAAGATTATATTTCTATTTTAGCATATTTTTGAAAAATTTTCTGAATTAATCAAAAATTTGACCAAAACCAGTGTCGACCGGTGTCACCACGATTCTAGGATTTTAATATACAAACCAGACTAAATTTCTTGAATCCGATTTCACATTTCCCGCCGGGTAATATTTGTC